>CATKWJ010000444.1:0-32135 GCA_949825065.1 Odontocerum albicorne | reverse complement strand
ATATATATATATTATATATATATATATATATATATATATATATATATATATATTATATATATTATATATATATATATATATATATATATATATATATATATATATATATATATATATATATATATATATATATATATATATATATATATATATATATATATATATATATATATTATATATATATATATATATATATATATATATATATATATATATATATATATATATATATATATATATATATATATATATTATATATATATATATATATATATATATATATATATATATATATATATATATATATATATATATATATATATATATATATATATATATATATATATAAATATATATATATATATATATATATATATATATATATATATATATATATATATATATATATATATATATATATATATATATATATATATATATATATATATATATATATATATATATATATATATATATATATATATATATATATATATATATATATATATATATATATATATATATATATATATATATATATATATATATATATATATATATATGTATATATGTGATTTTTTGTTTGGTTTTAGCGAAGGGTTATATATGTTTATTTTAGGTTTTCAGTTACTTCGCGAACTGTAAATATTGGATTCTGACATCAGATCTACCTGGAGATCCATCAGCAGCTTCCTTACAGCATTTTTTATTTTTTGGCCTGGATGACTCTTCAGTAACATTGTTCTCTGTTTTGGATATACAGGAGACGGTATCTATTTTAATTGGTATTTTGTGGGCTTATGACCACCTTTAAAGGCTGAGTTAAGTGCTCACTTTATGCCTAGGCAAAAAAGCCAAAAAAAAATATCCGGCTTGTATAACAAACAATGATGAGGTTTTGACAGAATAAAGAGATTTCCTCAACATCTGTTAATAAAAAATCTTACCATTGTTCGTCAACAAATGGCATAAAGACTAAAAACCATCTTGTCTGCACTAAGAATAAAAACATTTAAATGATAAGGATGAACGATGACGGCGATGAATTGTTAGGCAATTGGCAAACACGTAAATAAAATAATATGTTACAAAAAGTATTTTTAAAGTTTACGCTTTGCACGCGGTAATGGATATTAAGTATGTATATTTTAAGACAAATGCCGATTGGCTGAGAGAAATGGCTATGTACCAATAAATTGGCAAGATATTTTTTGATACACAAATTAATGACCGTGACACTTATTTCTGACTTATTTCCAAGGCTTTCTTCAGGTAGGCTTCCACAAAGCTAGCAATGTCCATAAACTCGCTAAAAAGGCATTCTCTTCTTAGCAATAACAGTAGATAGAAATGCAATATAAACGAAGCAACGTTATGTGATCCATACGGACTGATAACTCGTTTCTTTTACAATATAATCGTACTAGTATCAAACGAAGTATGCTAGATTTACGAGTAATCGATATGTGGATTGATGTGGCGATATTTATTAGAAAACATTTTTTTGTTTACTAACAATGCAACAATATTTAAGTCAGTGTACAATAAGACAAAGTATTCAAAAGAAACGTTACCCACATATTACTATAAAATATCAAATTAACTTACCCACATATTACTATAAAATATCAAATTAACTTGATCAAAGCAGAACTAACTAACAGTATGTCTCGAAGAGATCCGTGCGAGACAACTTAAGCACATATAACAATTGTGGAAAACAGTTTTTGTTTATTTTATGTTCAAAAACCTTGTCAAGCATACTTAAGCACATATCATATATTGTGGAAAACAGTTTTTGTTTTTTTATGTTCAAAAACCTTGTCATGCATACTTAAGCACATATCATATATTGTGGAAAACAGTTTTTGTTTATTTTATGTTCAAAAACCTTGTCATGCATACTTAAACACATATCATATATTGTGGAAAACAGTTTTTGTTTTTTTTATGTTCAAAACCTTGTCATGCATACTTAAGCACATATATTGTAGAAAACAGTTTTTGTTTATTTTATGTTCAAAAACCTTGTCATGCATACTTAAGCACATATATTGTAGAAAACAGTTTTTGTTTATTTTATGTTCAAAAACCTTGTCATGCATACTTAAGCACATATCATATATTGTGGAAAACAGTTTTTGTTTATTTTATGTTCAAAAACCTTGTCATGCATACTTAAACACATATCATATATTGTGGAAAACAGTTTTTGTTTCTTTTATGTTCAAAACCTTGTCATGCATACTTAAGCACATATATTGTAGAAAACAGTTTTTGTTTATTTTATGTTCAAAAACCTTGTCATGCATACTCCAAAACATATATTCTAGTATTACAGATGGTACGAAAAGTTTGAGAAAAATATAGTATGACTAAAACGGATCAATTCTGAAAACGGTAAGAGAGGTAAATACTTGAATGGTTGAATCAAATAAAGCACTAAGTACCCTGGCCGAGGAAAAGAAGAAATTGTGGATAATAACGTCAGATTAAAGCTTTTATTGACTTTTTTTAGAGAAGTCATTAGATTAGATTTAATAGAATGAGGCTCTGCGGGGACTTGGTGATGTATTACAGTTAGTAGCCTTGGCATATAGAAGGAAACTGTATACTTAGTTTCAAATTAATTTGTTTGGTATTAAGTGCCTATTTTACTTCAATTATTCACTTCATTTCTTCTTCTTGAATAATGCCCGTGAACTCCTATATATGAATGAGTTCACGGGCATTATTAAAATAGAATAACAGCTAAAATACGAAGCTAGTAAAATGTGTACCACGTCGAAATATTCGACTTAAAATTTTCCATAACATTAATCAAGTAATAACTATTAAACGGTAACTGTGACAATATATCAGGTTACACAACGAAATAAGTGCAACAGATTTTACATTTGTATGATTGTTGTCTAATGTATTTGTTTATGTATGTTTTTCTTTATATTGTTGAATTTAATATCTGATATAGTATTTTCAAAAAAAAATTACTTCTGATAAATATGAAAATGGTTTTAATGAGTCTAGCATTCTAGTACAAAGTACAATATGAAATATAGAAATAATTTTAATTATTCCAACAAACTGGTATTGTAAATAGAGCAATATAAAATATGAAAATATTATAGTTTTTAAGATTCCGGCAAACTAATATTAAGAGCAACATAAAATACGAAAATAGTTTTTATGATTCCGGCCAACTAACAAAAAGAGCAACATAAAATATGAAAATACAATAGTTTTTATGATTCCGGCCAACTAACATAAAGAGCAACATAAAATATGGAAATAGTTTTTAAAATTCCTGCAAACTACCACAAAGAGCTATATAAAATATAAGTATAATTTTTATGATTCCGGCAAACTGGTAAAAAGAGCAACGTAAAATATGAAACTATTTTTTATATTTCCTGAAAGCTGGTATAAATAATAAGATGAAATATTAAAAATGGTTTGAATGAGTTCGACATACTGGTACAGTGAGCAACAAGAAATATGAAAATGGTTTTAATAATTACAGCAAACTGGTATAAAGAATAACATAAAATGTGAGAATGGTTTTAATGAGTCCGACATACTGGTATAATGAACCACATGAAATGTAAAAAAAATGGTTTTAAAATTCTGGCAAACTGGTATGTAGAATAACATAAAATTTAGCACTAATGTACAATTTTGAAAAAAATGTATTAGAAAGTGCAAAGGATAAAAATAATATTAATGCTATGGAGATGCAAGCACTAAGGAAAAAACTTGAATGTCAATGTACGAAAGAAGGCGGAATGAAGACATCAGAAATGAAGGCATGAATAAAATTGATAGTTTAAAACAAAAAAAAATGCTTAAAGATGTTTTGGACATGTAGAGAAAATAAGTGAGGAAAGAATGACTAAGCGAGTATACGTCAGCAGTGCATATTTCCTTTCGTTTAACATCCGGTGGAGGAGTAATGTGTCCTTAAATCGGGCCGATACTCCGCGGACCATTATAAACAGTGTGTTCTTCAATAAATGATCAAATAATTCCTCACTGTCTATCCGTGAAGCAAATATAATACTAGTAAAAATATTATTGAATCTTTGAACTCACAATGCGCATAGTGACCCGCAACAGGTTGTGGCGTTTTAATAGGATTTCGAAACGTTTTGACTAATCCGGCCGGGGAATGTAACTTCTTAGCACAATCTGTATCTATCTACCTGGGGAGAAGTTGAGCAAGCGCAGTTCTTCGGTATTTTCTTAAATGTCGACAAAGGGAAAGACATAGCATTTACTGTGGAAGGGTCATACTTTATCAACTCTATAATTTAATTGCGTATTGTAAGAGACAGTCAAGGCACTGATAGTTATGGTTTTACAGAGAAAACATAATAGAATTTGTATTATTTTAAGTTTTCACACATTTGATACAATACGATATCCCTGTTGATCGAGTATTATTGTCCCTGGATATTCCTGTTGATCGAGTATTATTGTCAGTCATCTTTACGTGTATATATAATATGTTCTTTCTCACTTAAGCAAGCACACAGTCTTCACAGATCATACGCGAAGTTCCAGTGGTGAGGAGATCAAACTCCTAAGACGGTTAAAAGATATAACGTTCTGCAGCCTTTCATAAGATAGATATTCTTACATATAGCGCTTTTTATTATATTGCTTAAAAGCGCTATATGAATAAATGATAAGCATCATACAAGCTTCAGAAAACCATAAATTCATATGATAAATTTGCCTGAGAATAAAACCTGTCCGGAAGTAAATCCGCCAGCAATCGAACCTGAGGTGCCCGTTGGATCAGTGTGAATACTAAACTCGTTGAACCACGGCCGCCGATTGCTTTTATACATTCACTTGTGGAGTGTCAATGTATGATAAAATGTGGAATGCAGACATCAGAAATGGATGCATTGTTATTTTGCTTCCGTATGGTAAACATTAATTCGGTCATTAAATAGCATGACTGGAAGACAATATTATATTCGGTCCCAGAAATCAAACTTGAGGATTGAAAACCACTGGAGTAAGCACGGAACTCGTGGTTTGTCATTTGACCGTGCTGGACACTATCGCAGGCGAAGAGGCAACAATACTGGCACACTTAATAGACGCTTGTGAATATTGTTATATAATACAATGAACTCTTTTACCTAGAAAGAAATTTTTTTTATTTGTATTTTTTTGGTATCATCGCGAATTGAAATAGAAACTCCCAGGTGGAAGTTAAGTGTCTTACCAACTACACAATGGTGGCCAATGAATTGATGAATATGCGGATTTAATTAATGTTTTAAGTAAGATAAAACAATGTTAAGATGGTTTGGACATATGGATAGAATGAATATCTAAGCAAGTAAACAAATTGAACTAGTTGCTAAAAAGTCTAGCTTCCAGCCCGGGGGTTGCGGGTTCAATTCCCATTAGCAGTGAATTTAAAAAAAAATAAAGATTATCAGTCTGGTTTTCACTTTAGGCCTCTATAATATACTCGTATTTCTAGCGAGGTGTAAGAGATTGCCATTTGGCAATAAACCCGACCTGTAACCATGTACAAGTCGGAAATACCAGATGTACGTGGACGAGGTAAACGTCGCTGAATTAAGTTTACTATATTTCCAGATTCAAAATAATTTAGTTGGCTCCTTTCAATCGCGACAGCGAATATATGACGTACAGTAGAGTACCTTTTATTCGACATTTCAGATGATCCATCATATTCCTAATGTAAAAAATAACATGTAATGCCGATTTGAAGAACTTTTACATAGTTTAGTACATATATGCACTTGAATATTTTTTTATTGTTCTTTTTTTTGTTTACGCATAGTACTTTTCTATAGTTATTATATTTTTATACTATACAACATTATGTATTAAAAATTTGCTTAACATCATTATTTAAGTTTATTTATATTTTTTTATTTGAGGTACATACTGTGGTAGGCACATGTTTATTTGAGGTACATACTGTGGTAGGCACATGTTTATTTGAAGTACATACTGTGGTAGGTACATGTTTATTTGAGGTACATACTGTGGTAGGCACATGTTTATTTGAGGTACATACTGCGGTAGGTAGGCACATGTTTTAATGTGTATTATAAGGCAACATGTTTTCAGTTTAATAACAATGAACAAGGGTGTGGGCTGAAAAATATATCATGTCCTCGCAGCTAGGCTCGCCCTATATTTTTGGGGTATATCCCAGAGCCCAGAACTTTTGAAAGCTTCTCTCTTAAATGTATTCTCTGCAGTTTATCGTAAGATAAATCATATGTTATGTATGATTTCGGAATATATTTACGAGTATGTATGTACATTAGAATGTCCCTTATTTTGTCCAAAACCCGTTTTTTTTCCACCCTTTAAATATTTTCCATTTGGTTCGATTTACCCAAAAACAAAGTTTTATTACAATAGAATGACGTTAACCCGTACCGACTTGAGCGCCAAATTTGAATGTTAGTAATTATAGGTTTATTAGTTCTAAGTCAGTAATTGAATACATTTTTATTCTTTAGAGTGCACTATGGTTTAAAGTATTCTTTATTTAATTTTTTTTAAATATAGATATTATACATTAATCAATAATTTTTATACTGACTTAGAACTAATAAACCTATAATTACTAACATTCAAATTTGGCGCCCAACTTAGCACGGGTTAACGTCATCCTATTGAGATAAAAAATTGTTTTTGAGTAAATCAAACCAAATAAGTAATATTTAGGGGGTGAAAGCAAAAAAAATCGCAAAAGTTTTGTTTTTGACAAAATAAGGGACTCCTTAATGTACATACTATGTTGCTATCAATAAACCTATATATATTTATTTATTTGATGGATAACTAGACTACCTACTGGTGACCGCACTTTTGGCACTGGCAATGCTGCATTTGACATTTGGTCAGGCATGAAGATCATTCCGCCATAAAATGACGACGGGTAGTAAATACATATACATATTAAGTTATTAAAAGACCACCGCCCCTGGTTAGCGGTGCTAACTGAGGTTATGTTTATCCAAATACATATATTTTAACAATTATGTGTCTGGATTGGATCTTATATGAATATAAATATCCATTTGAAACATAACGTCGTTCCCGTCAGCATTGTGCCAACACGAGTAACTGAATAATAAAGGCTAACTGAATAATAAGACTGACACCAGCAGGAGGTCCGATCCACCCCGGAGGCTGTACTGTGAGCTCATCTGATAAGAAAATCATTTGCCTCCCGAGGTTTGTTCGTTCATGATCCTAATGTAAAAATTATACTGCTATTCAATTTTTTTAAAAGCATACGTCAGCAGTTTTTTTTTCTATTGAACGACCGAAGATGTCTTCTCTGTTAAAGTAGTGTTGATGAAGTTGCAGTTAGCTGTTTTATTTAACAATCGTTGATCAACTAGTCAATTTATGCACTGTTTAGTTTAAGTCAGTCCGAGGACATATTTGATTTCTTAAAACATATTTCTAAGAGTAATTTTTTTTATCTTAAATTCTCTTTCGCCTTCTTAAAAAACAGTTAACCTTTAATTTTGAAAGATATCATGAAAAACGGTTCAACCCACATTTTACTTGTTTTAAGAATTTTGAGGAAACATCACGCCGCTTCTTATGAGATTATATGTAATGAAAAAGTCAGATGTAATTTAACTACAAAATACCAATGCAACTGACTTGATATTTTTTCCACGTACAGGATTGTGGTATGCTTATTTGATATTTCAAATAAACCAAAATAATGTGATATGTGTGTCAATTTCCACTTACATCAATATTTTAATGTATAACATCTGTTGGCAAGAATAAAACGCATTTCTTCTATTCGGAGTTTTGAGAATGATATCCAATTACGTTTACAATAAATAAATTATTCCTTTTTTATAAACATTTATAAAGTTTTTAGTCTGTCAGGGTAAAGTGTATAACACAAAATTGCAACAAGAACAAATGAAATTTACGAAACTTTTAGTTCACGGAATATGGCAATCATGCATGACTACCCAATAATTATAATTTTGTTTATTTGAAAATTAATAGTATATATAATATATAAAAAAAAGATCTTGTTTATTTTTGGTACTAGTACATATAAAAATGCTTCCTGAATAATACCAAACCCTATTATTTATCAAAAAGAACTTCTGTTAAATGTGCCCGATAGTGACATAAATAATTGAAAGTTGAGGACTCCAACACAACTATTGAGATCATCTCAACTCGCACACAGGATGACTTTATTGAATGAATTTTCGTAAATCAATATTTTCCTCGGCTTGATGTATACGAGTATATTAAGATTTGAACTTCTTCAAAGTCTTTTCGAAGACACTTCACGTGAACTACATTTTCAATGATTATTTTTTTTGAATATTTATGTCAATAATAATATTGTTTCCCTTATTATGTGTAATTTAATTGGATATTTAACTGCATTAATATTAAATTAAAATGAAAACCAAATTTAAAAATGTTCACATTATAATCATTTTTAATCAATAGGTATCGAGCAACTAACAAAATGTAAAAAAAATACAACAAAACAGTATATATTACAATACTTTGTAAATAAATATATATTGAGATGAAAGAAATGTAAAATCATTCATGAGAATTATTGATGGCACTAAATTTTGACGAATCATTCTCAGGGTAAAAAGATTTTGTCTTGTTAGAATACAGAGGCGTTCGGTAAACAAAGTTATATGACAAGTGATGCATTAAAATTATACACAAAATCTTGAAAACCTAACTAATAAATATTCTGCATGTCTAGATAACAAAATTATTAAACATCTACCTATGTAGATAACAAAATTATCAATGTATAGTTAAAGATGCATAAATACATACCATCTCCCTCTCGGGGTAGGCCGAGAGGACAGTGCGTCTAACTTTCCTATCTCGACACACATCCTTCGCCTCTTCCACATCTATACACCTTCTCATATAATTTCCACGGTTTCTCTGACTTTCTATGTTACCTTCTTTAAGGATATCACTTATTTGATCCAACCAAACTTTCCATGGTCTTCCCCTCTCACACATTCGTTCATACATCTGTTTGCACTATTTTCACTGTATATATGTTTTATTAGTATTTCTTCAATCATTCGTTCCACATGCCCAAACCGTCTCAACGTGCTAATCTTCATCTAGCTTAACATGTCGACCGTGATTTCACATTTATCCATTATCACTTTAATCAGTATTCTGTCACACATTGCCACTCCATGTATTCTCTCAATGCACGTATTTCAACAGCATTTATTCGGCTCCTATCGGGATTTTTCTACGTCCACGTTTCACTCCTCATACATCAAAGGGCACCAACATACTATTGTGGATCATCATCTTAACAGACTTTCACATTCGGTTCGAGCTTATATGTTTTAGTGCTCAATTGATTTTGTTTCCCATCACTATATGGCGTTCGATATCCCTCTTAACTCTTCCATTATCTGATAATATACTATCCAAATAGCAAAATTCCTCAATTTATTCCAATCTTTCATTATTCACCCATACATCGCATTTACTTTCCCTTTCAAAATTTTCTACCACAACAACTTTTTTTTGTAATATTAATTCTTAGATCTTTCTCTTCGCATCTCTCATACAATTTACTTATCAAACTCTGCTATTCATCTTCATTCTCTCGTCATCTGCATACAGTAATCCGCATACCTTCCCATTCAACATTAGTACGCAACCAATTGAAATATGTAATTCTTTCAAACATGAACCTTTATAAATTGTAATTTATTTAATCAAACACTGTTTATTCCACATTATGTTATATAACCGATTTCAAGGTTTTCCCCTTATCGTCAGGGGAACACAAAAGGGACTGAATTTTGTTCGAACAATAAATGAACAAAGTTCGGTAGGGTTATACCGTTATATAACATAAATTTGAATAAACAGTGTTTGATTAAATAAATTGCAATGTCTTTAAACCACCACAGTATTAATGCCTTAACTATAAATAATATAAAACCTTCATAAATATTGAACACCCAGGGTGACACAACGCATCCTTGTTTCACACCTTTTAAAATATTAAACCATTCAGTCAAGGTACTATTCAATTTAATATATGCTCTACTTTCGGCGTATAATGACGCAATACCGCGTATTAATTTACATTCAACGAAGTTAAAGGGAAGATAAGAAGACATCGTGGAAGAAGGAAAATGACTGGCAGCAAAACTATTATTTGACGCCACTAGATCGGAGTAGCCAATCGATCCGAAGATGAACCGATGTAAAGCTAATTGCAGTACCACAGAATATGCTCTGCGGATTGAGCCAGATGGCCGCAAAAATTGCACGTGGCGATCGGACAAGATTGAAGCTAAAGAGTTTGCCATTAAAACTCCCATGGCCTGAAAGCAGAATTAATTTTGAAAAACAATTGTCAAATGAAGATTTTTAAAAGACGAAAAATAGTAATATGCTAGATTTTTGTGATACTATTCCCGAATATTGTAGACAGAAGTAAATATTCAGCAGCATTTTAGGTGGTATCGATTAATGAAATACATCGTATTTGAAACATTTAATCTCTTGATTACCTTAAATGTTCGAGTATAATAAAAATATTGCCAATATCATAGATCCAACAATACTCTCCTTGGTCTTCCTCTCGCACGCCTTCCACTTACATTTACACTATACGAGCATATATTTTTTGCAGTTTTTCTTCATTAGTTTGTTCCACATGCCCAAACCATCTTACTTAATACACCAGCCTTAAGTTCATATTCATTCTTTATAACTTCATTCCGTATTCTGCCATGCATTGTCACTCTTTGTATTCATCTCAACGCACTAATTTCTACAGTATTTATTCGGCTCCTCTCAGTTCCATTTTACGTCCAAATTTCACTCTCATACATAAAAGTTGCCACTGAAATACTATTGTGGACTATCACCTTAGCATCTTAGTATTCGTAAGATGAACACAATATAAAATAGCAAAAAACGTATTTTATGATTCAATAAATAAATAATGCATAAATTAAATTTGAAAAATCATGTGCTATATCCAAGATATTTTAATATTTTTCCAGCCGTCTCTGAATATGAAGTTGCCATCTATCTTGGCCAGTATCGGGAGCAGGTAGATGTTTATCTGACGTCCATAATAGGATAACACAGTAGCTCAGTCCATTCATAAACTATCGGCTCAAGATATTAACTCTACGGTCCAGTTCTTCAACCGACCGGGGCGTTATACATACATTGTGAGCTTTACTGAACTGTCTTGTTGGGTTATGTCAAAAAAGGATTTTTTTACATTAATTTTGTGACGATATATGGACAAATATATAAAATTTAGACTTAAATATGTAAAAAAATACAACTCGCGTGTACTTTATTTTCAGAAGAATCGGACTGGAAATTTTCGTGATTGGGGGCGAAGCGGGGGTCTTCTTATTTGTTTATAATTACATCTATCTAAGGGCTGAAAACAGGTCAAGTATTGCCCAAATTCTTTCACCCATCAAAAAAAAACAATTTAAAACTTACTTATTTATTTCACAAAAGTATATCATGAATGGATGTATGCAATAAATTTGTCATGAATATTTTTAATGAACGAGCTCCGCTAAATTTCGAGTGTATCATCGTATCACAAATCACAATTTAATGACACCCAAAAAGTATTTCAAAATATTTCTGTTCAACAGTTGAGTCATCTCTTCTTAATAAATAAAGTATTTGACATTATTATTTTATGTCTTATAAACATATCCAGAAGTGGCAGTTCACAAAGAATATAATAGAAATGTTCTTACTATGATATTTAAATTCATAAGTATTAAACTAAATGATCTTCATTCTACGAGTATTGCAGATAATTATTTGAGTAACTCATGCAAAGAAATTACTTTTCAATAAAAGACAAGTTATTACAATTGATATTAAACAATAAAGATGTTTCTCTAGCTTGGATTCCTTCACACGTCGGTAACACTGGCAATGGATGTATTTATATTCCTTGGCAAATGAAGCTTTTTTAACTGTTTCTCGCCTATCTGAATTTTCAGAGCCAGTAACTGATATTTTAAATAAAATTAAACACGATACATGGCACCGATGGGTGTTGGATTGGGATATAACTGATGTAAATAAGAGCTCTCGATATAAATCAATCCAAAAATATATACCTTTGAAACCATGGTTTAATATAGTGACAATGAACAAGATGCAAGTGTCAATCATATGTCATTAGACGGACCACTGCGTGGTCGGTAGTCACCTTTACAGAATGGGTATTATGGAGTATCCTGGCTGCGAGTGTAGTCGGGATGACGAAACTATAGATTTCGTATTTTTCGGTTGTCCTTAATGGGACAGATTTGATTTACTAAAAGCTTTATCTTTGCGGCGTCCAATGAATATAGCGTTTCTTCTTTCTTCGAGGAACTTTTCCACTAGATCGGTTGTTACATTTTTGAAAATTAATCAGTTGAATCTCAAAATGTATTAAAATCATATTTTTTTAATTCATTTAATTATATTGACACATATAATTGCACAACGACTTTGATTTGGTGGCACAAATCATTCTAGTATAGGTAGATTGCCATTGAAAAAACTAATAAACTGTAACTATGGCAACACCAATTGTATACGAGCATAAGTACATTAAATTATTATATATTATTTTTAAATAAAGTATCCGTTGAAAAATCACACAGATTTCTTAGTCAGTAAATATGAACGATTTGAAGATCAGTAAAATATTTGAGAAATTAAATCAAGTTTTTTTTTAAAACGGTTCAGCCTTTTCATTTTGTCCGAAAGCGCAAATCGGGCGCGAATCAATAAAAGCAGAGGTCAAAGCTATTGTAAGCACGGCAAATAGAAATGGCCTACTTGTATGGACGATACTATTTTAAAAGGGTCAAAAGTGAAAATAAATTCTTCGGCTAGCTGTAAGAAGACCTACGAGGTCTGAGTAGAAAAACGCTTGACTTGCACCCTGCTATTTCTAGTTCGATTTCCATCGTACACAAAAAAGTGGGCCTATATTTTGTCATTTATCGTTTATTTCTAAAAAAACGAAATTGATCAATTAGAATGAAATAAAATATCTTTGTAAGAAGTGTATTTTTAAAGTCTATTTTCTCGGATGCATATTTGCAATATTAATTATTCGATAAAATTTATTTTAATTTGTTCAGTCGAGATTAGACGACAAGTAATTTTGTTAATTTTGCAACAAGTAAAACGAAAATTACTTATCTTTTGATTCAATGTTTACATTAAACTTGAAACCTTATCTTAAGAAATATTTTAACTAGCAATATAGAGTCAAAAATATTTACTTGAGGCAGCAACTTGTTTCCAAGGAGTCCTGAGTCATGCAACACACAAAGGAAATTTCTGAGGATAACTATCAAACGGATATGACGATTGTTAAAAGTGTTTAATATTTTCTTTGGCGCTGATTATGTTGTTCTCTTTACAAGTCTCTCATCGTACTTCTCAGCCTCGTAACAGTTTTATAAATGTTTCAGGCAAAAGTTCCATCGGAGATGTTTGCACCGCGTCCTCAATACAAAATGGCAGGACAGATGCACAAATCTAAGCGTGCTGGATGAGATTATGACAACCAACATAGAAAGCAATAATATTTAAACAGTAACTTCAATGAACAGGACATAATGCCAGAATGTCGAAATCTCGAATTATTAAACGGTTATTTTTCTCTATTGTTAAAGAGGGCTTAAATGAACATCAGCCAGAAATGTTTTTTAAAATAAATCTGCGTTCCAACAGGAGTCTCGCTACCTCCGGGTTAAAATACCTTTTTGTATTACCGACCAATCCTCGAAGCTCGCTTAAATACGGATGGCATAAAAAAGTGTTACAACGGCGGCCTTATATCCAATATCACGCTGTCTATTATATATATATACCCAGAGCTCGATTGCACGGTACGGGAGTGCGACCAGTGGTGAGACCCCGTGGCTGGAGGGATGGTACATTTATGAACTGCGAGATGCGATCGTGAAAAGGAAAAGCGCATAAAGCGAAAAGAGCGCCCACCACCGAGTCACGAAATGCTGCCTGGAAGGGTTTCCTCACTCTGCGGGAGTGTATGCGTATCCAGTGATGCATTTGGAAATGAAAATCATACTCGTCTGTGGGAGATTGCCTAAGTAAGTTAAATGGAACATCTCAAATGCCCGCTGGAAATGACGCTTTATTCCATACATTTTGACAGCTACAATCTATTGTTTGATCACATAAAAACTATAATATATTATATTAGGAAATCGCAAGCGACCATAATAGATTAAATATATAAATAAATATTATATATCATAAGTGCTTATTCCAATAAAATGTACGTGTTGTTTGAAATATTGTTTGCGATTTTATGATCGTGTATAGCAAACAGAAGGAATTGGATAATATCGTCGTACAAATCGCCAACTATACTGTCTCAGTGTAAGCGACTTGACTGGTTAGCGTTTTGATGATTTTCTGAACTTTTATTAAGAAAATAAACATAAATTTTCTATTTTTTAAACATTATTGACGATCTCCGTGGCATGTTTGGTACGACGCATTTCTACTTTCCCAGCGGTTGCGACTTCGATTCCCGTTGATACACGTGGATTCCAGTCTGGTAATCACCAAGGCCAATTTAATATATTTCTGGTTGGATGAAATAGATTGCCACATGGTAATATGTCCGCCAGGTTATACTGTATACAGCGAAAGTGAAATACAATATTAAATTTATAAGCATTTTTGTCAAGAATGTTGAAAAAATATAGTTTTACCCACGTTAATATAAAAGCTTTATTTTTCATAAATCGAGTAATGTAAACCGAAAACCCCTAGTAACGGGATTCTGTTGTTCTCGAAAAAAGAAGTATATTATTTTCGCACAAACTAGATTATGTATTTTGCTTTTTGCACGACGATGTATTTTTTTCTAATTTGGAAACTTTAATATCAAAAAATATATATACGAGTATTAGAAGATATATAGTACATTTTGTTTTTTTTTGAAGAGGCGCAAATTTGATGTGCTCTATTCACATTAATATAATGTTGTCTAGAAAGTGGTTTCGTATTTATCGGACAGATGTTGTTAAGACAGAGTTTCCGTTTCTGTATTAATTCCAAATGTGCACTAAGTATTAGGTGTTAACATAAGTTGTGTCCGTTTTTTTTTTTCAATTTGAAAATGAGCACCAAAAGTAAGACAAAATGGTAAAGGTTATACGTCGTTCGACGTCATTCGAAAGAAAACTTTCTGCTCTACAAGATGTTGTATTTGCTTTTACGTTACATATATTATTTAATTTAATTACAAGCCTTCAAAATGGAATATCAAGTAGACGAAAGTGAGCATTTTCGACACCTCCAGTGGACTTCGATGAGGACCGCTTAAACCATATTATTCATGAAGATCCCCTTCAAACCACCGTAGAATTGGTTGAGCAGATGAATTATAGTCACATGACTGTATACCGCCATCTTAAATCAATCGGAAAAGTCCAAAAGTTCGGCGCTTGGGTTACACATGTTTTGAGTGAAAACAACAAAAATCAACGTTCGACAATTGGAGGAGGTGTCGAAAATGCTCACTTTTGTCTACTTGACATTCCATTTTGAAGGCTTGTAATCAAATAAAATAATATATGTAACGTAAAAGCAAATACAATACATTGTAGAGCAGAACATTTTCTTTCGAATGACGTATTACATTTATCATTTTGTTTTACTTTTGGTGCTCATTTTTAAATTGAAAAAAAACGGACACAATTTATGTTAACACCCAATACATTGTAATGAAAACCTGCACTAAGTATATTATAATGAAAACGTGCTCTAAGTATATTGTAATGAAAACGTGCACTAAGTATATTATAATGAAAATGTGCACCAAGTATATTATTATGAAAAATAATAATTTAGGGCCTTTTTTGTTATTATTCACCCAAACTGCTTAAACGATTTTTGGCGTAATTTTGTATAAGGCTTTAATTATCCCGATTCCGAAAATTGGCTCACCCACGTCATATAAATACTTTAGGCGGATATATATCCTGACTACAGTATCAAAAAAATAATTCATATAAATATTGACTCCCATCTAAACTACGAGTATTTTGAACTGTTTAACTCATTGCAGTCAGGCCCGGTGCATAGCACTAGAACCACACTGGTAAAGATAATGGGTGATGTAAGACGTGGAATAAGTTTTAAATAGCTGAAATTGTTATGTCTATTGGTTTTAGCAATGCATCAATACTCTGTACTTTGATCTGCTTCTGGCTTGAATGTATTCATTACTGGTTTTCAGTAAATTCAACACTGACTTACTTCCTCCAATATTACTCGACGACTCTATCAAAACATTAAAACGAAACAGTTAAAAACATAAGAGTGCTGATAGTCTTCAAAATGTTTGTCTAAGATTTATGTTTAACCTGAGAAATCATGGACTTATGCTATGCTCAGATATTGTTATTGTTATTGGCCTTCCCGATTCACCGTTCTTCTTTTTTCACGTCATCGTTTACTATCCATGCAGTGAAAATGAATCTGGAACCAGTTACAAACCAATGTTCGACTCGCTCCGTCATTGGCATGCTTTGAAAAGCGACTGCAAAAACTCTTCATTTCTAGTCAGTAATATAATGTGTTTGACTGCTGATTTCTCTTTCCTCTCCACCATCCCTTCCTTTTCCTTTGATTGATACTCGTATCTTACTTTTATTATGTATATGTTCATAAATTTCATGAAGATGGGTAATCGTTTGAATATTTTTCTGCGACCACGTAACTTCCTTTATTTACTTTTATCTGGTTGATTGGAAGAGATTGCCACCTGATGACAAGCCCAACAGATTGTTTTTTTTTATAATGAAGTGTAAAATAAATATATAAAAATTGATGTTTTTTCGGTGATTGATCCTTTGTTACTACAGTAGAGGAAAAATACACTACGTGACGACGCAGTCAACGATTTTGTGTCAAATGTGGTTTGAAATAATCTGCACCTAATGATGATTTGACTCTCGAAGATAGCGTTCGCTCTGGAAAGGTGATTACTTATGATGACGGCCAAATCATGCATTGCTCGAAATATTGTTGAAATATCGAAAACATAATATCAACATTTACCCTACACAATCATTTGGTGCATTAGAATTTGACCTAAAAATACGAAATTACTTTGTGCACAACCAATAGATCATTACACTATTTTAAAGTAAGCTTATTTTATTTGTTTTAAACTTATATTTTTTTAAACAAATTTTAGTATAAATTATTTAAATTCATAAGACATTGCTAATATTACGAACTAAATAATTTATCTTAAGGTTAGTTCAAAGTGTTTTAATATGAATATTGTTTGTTCAAAAAAGTATTTACCGGGGCATTTCTAGTTTTAAAAATGAAAATAACGAAACTCAAAACCGCGCTTTTACTATAAATTTATATAATACTGTTGAACACAATTCATTTATTGCATGTTTAAAATTAGACCAAACCAAATAAACGTATAATTGCAGGGAAATTATTTTAAAATATCTTCATGTAAAATTTTCATAAGTTCTAAAATTTTAAAACTAAAACAATTTTAATATTACTTACATTTTATCAAATGCATTTAACGGGTCAGTTTTTTTTTTACTAAAATTTGCATTAAAAACATATCAGTCAAGTGATATTTTTATCAGTTGGAACTAATGGGTAGGAAATCGAATTTTGGTTAAATATATAATGGTTCAACAAATTTTAACCCGTTATCAATTTTAATAAATATTTCACTTTTTATGCATACAATCCTCATTATACGTAATTACTTGCATTAAATAGTAAAAAATAAATATTCTTAATATAATATTAAATTAAGTTTAGTATTGGCCGTAAATGATGAATAAATAAATATGAATTAAATTTTTCATAATTAGCACATTGTCCTTGGGTTTGCGATAACCACGATAGTCTTGTATTTATTCTTGAAATATATCATATGAGAATCAATAAATCCTGGCTAAAATATAAGATTCCTTAAAAGTGGTCATGTGCTCGAATGTTATCTCTAAAAGCACAATATTTACCTAAGTGACACATTGCCTCAGTCAAATTAACCTGTCAATATTGATTAGTATGTTGGCCAACACCGGAAAAACAGTTCCTCCGCTCTATTTAGGATAACTTTAGAAATTCCATAAAATAAATACTTAATATATTCAAGCTCGGGCATCGTTTAAACTCCATACATTAAAAAGGATATTTTCGAATTATCAAAGGAACTCCATAATTTAATATTTAACAAGAAATCACTTTGTTATACAAGTAATTGCATTTATCCTCGCTATATTCCGCCTGAAGAGGCCCTCGGGATAGGATGTAGAAACACATGTAACGGGGTTTAGTGTAATAACAAAGTAATTTATTGTTTAATTTTCTATAATGCTTTGATTTTGAAATACTAATAATTTTATAATATTAGTGGCTCTTGAAAAAAATATGGGGAAAAATTATATTTTAATGATCAATTTGTTTTAATACTGTTTTAAATAAACGAATCTAACCATTTTTTTTCGATATATTTAAAGCATATCATACATCAATGTGCCAGTACAAAGTATATTATGAATTTATGTACACAGCATATCATACATCAATTGTGCCAGTACAAAGTAACATATATTACGAATTTATATATAGAGCATATCATACGAGTACATCAATTGCGCCAGTACGAAGTATATTATGAATTAATATTTAGAGCATATCATACATCAATTGCGCCAGTACGAAGTATATTATGAATTTATAGTACAAAATTTTTATGTAAGATTAGAGTAAAAATATGATTTACTCTAATCTTATATAAAAAAATAAGGCTCGAGAATGACAATTGCACAATTAATTATATAAAATTATAAACAGAAACATGTAAATACGATATTTTATTGCCTAAACAAATAAATTCTCATATCGTATCCCACCCAACAACGGATAATTTGTTGATGCAGGCTTACATAACGACTTTCCTACACCCATCTCTGCACTCCGCAGCTTAAGAGGATTAATAACGGAAAGTCCAGTGGGCAGCCTTCGCCTGGTCAGTCCAACAGTATGTATATCTTCCTCTACCCCATCTGCTTTCCACCTCGGCTTTAATCACCAACACCTTCAAATTGCATTCTTCTGCGAGAATAGTATGTTAAAAAACCGCAGTCATTGCACTGTAGTGAGCTTCAAGCCTTTGTTGGATTCTAAATTCTTCATGTATGGAGATACTAGAGCGCAATACCGTCCACGGAATTAGTAACACATCCGTCTCCTATAAGTCACATCCACATCTCAAATAAGTCAAACTTTTTCTTATAACTTACTCCTGGAGTTTACGTCTCCACTCCACATAAGAAATTTGAGAACACGAGAGGCACACTTCTTCTGGTGACTTCTCTTCTAAACCTTTTCCGGCTTAGAAATTACACTTGCGCATATTACCATACCAACCCGTCTCCTGAATTCTGCCTTGCAGCCACCAGTGTAATTTAGAGACCTTGCGATGCATTACCTAAGAGCAACCCATTTTTATCTGTTAATTATTATTATTCTTATTTATGTATCTAGACTTTCCTAAGCCTTTTCTCAATATGCACATATATTCCTTACTTAAATTAATGGAGTTAGGGAAAAACAATGCAACCCTGGCCCACCTTTTCGTATTTCAAACTGGTTGAAGGTAACTCCCTTACTTGAACGATTGTAGTTATTTGTTTATAGTTACTATATGATTCCCACAGAGGTCGGGGACTCCTACCTTTAGCAGAACACATTACGTATTGCTCCACGTTTCGAAGTTAAAAACTTGACCACAAAGTAAAATTCAATATTGATCTAAAACTATCTACACAATCAGTTGCCATACAGTGATTTTGATCTCAAGTATCCTTTCCTGTTATCAATCCAGTTTGTTCGAAGTAGATTTGCCAGCTTGTATAATGTTTGTTTATTATAGACAACAGCATTTCACTTGCGTGGGTGGAACTCAGTGATACAGTACGGCAATGTTGTAATTTTCTACTGGACACTTTTTTCTAGCGGGGTATTGATTGATATTCTGCCCCACTTCTAGGCCAGATTCTCCAGATTTTTATGCAGATGTCATGCATAATGTTGTTTCTACTCCATCCTTGGTGCTTGAATAGTTATGCTGTAACGCAGACTCCACCTAGTTAGTGATTTACCCACTTTCGGTGCTTTGATAGCCGCGTCCATTACATAAATTAGTACACCAGTTCGCGATTTCTGGTGTTAAAAGTTACATAAGAATTTTCATAATTGTAAAAGTAATCCAAACTATTCATGTCTTGGACTTGACTCCATGTCTGATGTTTGAATCTTAGTGCCATGTCTGAGTCCACATCTGTGGATTCAATAGACAGGTAAAAGGTTTTAATATTTTGAAAGAGTTATCTTGTTTATTTTATACTCATGAACTTCGATTTCAGTAGATATATAAATTATTTGCTGATTTTCATCATAACGGCTCTGTTTTGAAACTATTTCCTTAAGCTCATTATACAACATGTAGTTCTCTTAAGTTTAGAACTCTCCTTCTTTCAGATATTTTCTTTGTTTAATCGATTTTCGAGTTTCATATGATATCAATGGATTCTTTCAGATGTCTACAGTCATACGACATTCTTTAGAGGGGGGAAATATATCTCGTGACTGGTTCCATGATGAGAAAAAATTCTGGTCGGGATTGATGTGTTATCCCTCAACTTCTCATCCATTTATTAGCCAAAACAAGGTGTGTTTGATTTTACTCGTATATGTTTTCTTGGGTCAGTTGAATATTTTTTGTACTTGAACTTTAATGAGTTTTGTGAAACAGGCAATTGATAATCAAACCCGCAATCAGCACTGAAATATATCTTTATGTTTAAAACAAACGACCTCCATCAAAATTTTGATAGATTTAGTTACGATATCGGTCTCCCGGGAATATTCAAGGGTACAGACATCGTATGTGGCATTTGAGTCAAGTAATCATTGTATTCAATCTGAATTCAATAAAAAAATCCAAGATCCTTGAACCTCTAACGTTTCGCGCTTCTACCCCATAATGATCAACTGTGCCTCTGACGTAATCACCCTTACCAATGTTACCTGTTTTTGCATTCCAGTAACCTATCAGCAAAGCTATATTTCTATTGAGAATTGTATTCAGAGCATTAGTTTAGAATTGGTATCAAAAGTCTCAACGTAAGCTTTCTCGGTCGGAACAAACACTGGAATGAAGTGAAGTTTAAATCGAGAAGTATTCAATTTAATGTGAAAAATGCGAGCATTTTCTGGTGTGTTACCAATCGTAGTGCGCTATTTTCCAGTAATAAGATAATGGCATATCCAATGGAAGGATTTTTATGCTGCTTGGGATGAATACAGTGTTCTTGTCATCCGTACTAATGAGTCCCCTCTCTGACCAGCATCGAAGCACCCCGGCCGCTACTTTGTGCAGTTAAGGTCTGGGGTATCCAATTCTAAGCTATATTTGAGACCTTATTCTGCACCTTAAACTAGTACTGATAGTATCTGCTATGCACTATTAGTCACAGTTCCGTAGCCATACTGTTATTTCAACATTTGCTGATATATTTATCTTAAGTGTTGTGCCAGTACTAGTGTTCTCTCTGCTCTGGTCAGAGAATTTGAATTTTGAGTTTTCTTATCCTTAACCAAGTGCCTACCACGATCTACAAGGTTCAAAACCCCAGAAACAGTATGAAATGATGCAAAATTATGATGTCTTACTTGGGTGAAACGAAGGTACTATAATATGTTCCAAGTTTACTTTTCTTCTATTTCAACTGAAGCAAGAGACTTCCAGGTATAATAATGGAATAATATCAATAATTAGCGCAAAATGGGTGTGTCCTGCGAACCTGCCTTCATGTTTATATATCCTTACCCCGTTTATTTGCTCAAATACATATATCTTAAAGCATTGAGCAAATACTTATGTGACAATTTTGTGTTTGCTTAAATGTTTAAGTTATATCGCATTTATGAATGTTCTGGCATCGACTAAAATCTTATCAATCATTAGATTATATCAGAATTTAAATTTTCAGTTATTCTGATAGTAAGGTAATATTGTAGACCAAAATGCATTTAACTTCTAAACTTTTCAAATGTTCATTGATTTGTGAACGAATTTGAATATTTTGTGAAATACCTTAAGAAAATCATGATTGAATATTCATATCACCTTTAAACAACATATGTAATGAAACGTAATGTGTACTTTAGACAGTATATATGTTATGAACAGTACTTTCATCCACTGCAGTGTTGTATAGGCCTCTCCAAGTTGTTTCCAAGAAATCCTGTCCTTTGCGCATTGCTACCACGTAATCGTTGCTCGCTTACGTATTTCGTTCAACCAGCGTACCTTCGGACTTCTTACAGGCCTAGTTCCTCCTATTGGGTACCACTGGATTACTTCATACGTCCAACGATTTAACCTTGTAGTTTCTCTGGGCGTGTTATACAGATTCCTTTAGTTTCCAATTAGAGTTTCTTGAACAGACCTTTCAGGGTAGGGTTGAATAATTTTGGAAAGAAAGTTCCCTTGCTAAATTTGGAATTTGTCGGTACTTTGATGAAGGTTTACTGTTGCGGTCGCATTGTTGTATATGTTGCTGAAGAGTTTAACATAGTGTTTATGTATTCCTTAATTAAGTAGGGTTTTGATGATAGCGGATTTCTTGACGGAATCAACAGTATTCTCATAGTCGACGAACGCCATATAACATACAGTGGAAGTTGGTATGCTTGACAGCGTTCTACAATTTCCTTTACTGAAACCTCCTCTAAATCCAGCTTGTTCTGTCGGTTAATTTTCATCAAAAGCTGTTTCAAGTCGATTGGAGAGAATCTTAGTGAAAACTTTATATAGAGTTGGTAGTAAGCTAATGGGTCGGTAATTCTTAAGATCTTCATTGTTTCCTTTTTTGTGAAGTAGAATGATGGTGACATTTTTCTATTCTTCGGGTATATCTTCGTTTTGTAGACACGTTGTAAAGATTTTCGCTAGCATCTTGTCTACTTCTTCGCCCGTTTCTATTATAATGCCAATGAGAAGTCCACCAGAAGTTCGCGTTCTTCGTGACTTCATACCGCGTATAGCGTTTCGTACTTCCCAGAGTAGAATGTCGGGTTATGTTTTCTCATCATCATCTTTAATTTGAACAGAGAAGTCTTGTCATTAAGTTTCTGAAGGATCATTGTAGAGGTTGTGGTAGAATTATTTCACTCTCCTCAGCAACATTTCACAATTTCTGGTAACCGTGTTGTAGGAGAGTCTGAGCGTGGTGAAGGTTTCTTTCATTCGATTTCCTCTTTCGTTCCTTTCTCCACACACTCTTCGTCACTCCTGGTTTGTTCATTTTTTTTCATTTGAGTCTCCAATGATAATTTTAAAATAGTTTTCCCTCCCTCGATTGAGACTCGATAGATCTATTTCCACCTTCACGTTTCCCTCCAATTCATTGAAGATGGTAATAGAATACTGCTATGAACTATCATTTTAGCAAATTTTGAAACTATCCGGTTCGAGTTTATTCGTATATATTTAAGTGATCCATTGAAATACGCTGCACGCCGTTGAATATCCTTCATTACTCTTAAATAGCGTAATTGAGAAAATACTACTTAAATAGCGTAATTGAGAAAATACTACTTAAATAGCGTAATTGATTTACTTGCTCAAATCTTTCATTCCTCGCCCGTATATCAAATTTACTTTACATTTCACACTTTTGTATCATATTGTATGAAGATTAATTTATTCGTGTTAAACCAGTCTCCCGAATGTTTCATCTGACATATGAACGTTATTTTACGAACACTCGTAAAACACGTGATAGATTAAATATTTGAATGATAAGATATGTGATAAAAGGAACTATCGAGCCGACTCTTATGTCCCTTGGTACATTTCTTATATCGGTTTATGGTGTACATGCGTTGGTGTGTACCTACACGTATATTTACACAGGGCAGTCACGTCACATTTATTATACATTTGGAATAAAGTCGACTCAGATCTTATTACCTCAAGTGTTTTAAACACCTTATATTTAAAGGATTATTTAGCACACAATATTATTTACAAAATGATTTAACCCCTAAATGGGAGCAAAATCTACGCAATAATTAAAATTGAAGTGATATGCTCGTTACGCTTTACAAAAACAGTTTGGCAATGTTTTTGTAAAGCGAAACAAATCTGTCATTTTAATTTATGTTTTTTGTGTACATTTTTTTACATTTAAGTTTTAAATTATTCGATTTAAAATGTTTTTCTACAAAATAAATAATGAATCAATCAACAATATAAATAATGAACAAATTAACATAATATTATATTATGTGACAAAAGTACGTTGGTTGGAAGAGATTGTTAGAAATCATAAAATTCGCCAACACTGACCAAAAACTTTGAATAATTATTGATATGCTACCGTTTACGCATTCACATATTTTATTTGAACATATTGAAAAGCGTGGCCTGGAGTCAATAACGTCTTCTTCTTTATTAATCGAGCCTACGGACTTAAGAACCGCTTAAAGCAAATGAACTCGCAGATTATTTTGGCAATACTACAGTACGTCAAGCACTTTTGAGTATCATTCCAGACAAACTATTTTACCAGACTGAAACCTTTTTTAATTTTTTTTTTTCGAGTACCATCGGAAGTCAAACCCGAAACCCACGGATATAAATTCAGCTTCTTACCAACTAGACCACAGTGGTCATCAGTAACAGTAATTACGAGTATATAAAGTCATTATCATGCCATCCAGTATACTCGACAGTCCATTTTGTAGATGGATAACGTTTAAGCGAGTATAAGTTAATTGTTCTATACTCGCACCGCACTTGAATAAGCAAATAATCGCGATAGATAAAACTCAAATTTTCAAAGTAAAAAATTTAAAAAAAACTTTTTTTTTTTATTATTTTAATTCCAAGAACACTCCAAGAATTTATTTTATACAACTTCTATGCACCAGGTCAGAAATAAATTTATATGAAAAATTTTATATCCCATGGCGATCTAAAACTCAATTGTTCCTCCGACTAGATTTACACAGTGCTATTTTTATTATTGATAGCTACATACAAAATAGTTAAACCTATAAAACACCCATAATCGAACCTGAACCACCGTTTTGCTTAAAATTTGCCCTACAACCCAGGATATAGATCTAGGATACCCGCAGGATTCTCTGCCACTTTTTACTCTCTTCAGTATCCCTCATCCAATTATACCCAGTGTGCGCCAGTTCTCTGTCACACTATCAAGCCATCTCAACTTTGGTCTTCGCACCATCCTTCGCTCCTTCGGATCACTGAACAAAGCCTTCCTTGTAGAGCCAGTGTACAAATACCCAAGCCAGCGTAATTGAGCAATTGTTATAACTTTTGCTAAACTATCTTCATTATACAGAGTGTACGGATATTCGTAATACGTGTATCTCCACGCGCAATATATTCTATAGAGAGTCATAATTGGACCATATTTTCCGTGGAGAATCTTTCTCTCAAAAGTATCAAGAGCTCTTTCGTCCCGATTTAGTTAGTGTCCAGGTTATTTTCTTAAGTACTTAAATTATTTATTCTGATTTAGAACATTAAATGTTGAAAATTATCGTTTATATAAGAAACATTGAGATCAGTTTGTGCAATACATACACAGAAACGTGAAGAGAAAATTAAGTATGCATAACGCGAGCAGAGAATTTGATATTCAGAACCATGCACGGGTCACATAAGCTGCCGATTGAATATGAATAACCCTGACATTGTATGCGCACACTCACAGGCGTTTAAAACTGCAGATTCGGTAACGCACTAAACTAAATTACTAAATAAACCTGTGAAAAATTAAGCTACAAAATAAAACCTTCTCAGCATTCCGAGAATCAGCAACGCATGAGGACAGAGAAACCATATTTATGGGACCCGAAAAGTATTTAACATACTTCCGTTGGAGAAATAAATCGCTTCAAAGCAGAGGTTGTTTATAAAAATAATATGACTATTGTACAACTATAGTATCTTCACCATAATTTTATCATATCAAATGCATTAAATTATTTTCGTCCGTAATTCTATGATATGGAGTACTGGACCTTCCAGAAATTAAGTAATCTTCGGTATAAGACACCGGGCTCCTCGGACACTACAGCAAGTGTTGTGTGGTGGAGGCACTTTCAGTCTTAACAGGGCTCGCTCCGTTAGATCTGGAGGTCAAACGTCACTCAAGCTATTGAGCCACTCATTTTTTCTGTGGTTATGGAAGTTTTACTGGCGAACTTTTGAGCTTCAATATCACCCCTTTACCCTGTTGTATTTTTTTTCGGCCATCGGGATCGATTGGCGTTTTGTGGTAATGGAATGAGAATCGAGTCAATAAATTCCAAATGGAGCTACAGTCAGCGATTGGCTCCTCCGATCAAGGGGCGTTAAACACAACTTGTCGGGTTGCATGAATTTCAGATCAGTATTATTTATTAGTATGTCTGTACGAGGTTTGTCTGGAAATTATCCATCCTTTAAGGATTAAAAAAAGTAGCCTACTAAGATCAATTTCGTAATATTTCTCTTCAAAGTACCCCCCCCCTTAAGAACTTACACATGTATTTCAGTGTCCCTTCCACTTTCAAGACAGTATGCGAAGTACTGTTTCGTTTGCCTTTGCCTACGTCCTCCCATTCTTCTTAATTTCATCCACGGTGTTTGTTTTAACGGCTTTGGCTTTTAAATAAGTCAGAAGTCACAGGGAGACATATCTGGGAGGAAATGTTTAGGTTAACTAAAAACACTACACGTGACGTGAAGAATAGGTAGACGCATTACAATGATGAAGCTGGCGATTCCCTCATTCCCACGGCGGCGGCTATTTTCTTTTTACTGCATCACCCAGCTGGCGAAGAGCTTCATTGTAGTTTCTTTTATTTTATTGTCTGGCTTCAAAGAGTGTACTGGTTTTGGGCAACACTTTCATGGCAGAAGAAACCGTCAACATGGCCTTGACGTTGCTTCGACTTTACCGCGCCTTAATCGACTTTTGTTTCAGGGTCATAGTCGTAGATTCATGACTCATCTCCGATTATGACCTTTTTGAAGAAATATGGGTCATTGTTAGCAGTTTCAAGCGAGTACCCTGCAACTTCAACACGGAATTCTTTCTGCTTTTATGATAGAGGCTGCGAGACATGATTTTCCACCACACATATAATTCCAAAATTCTTCGTTTTAATATTTAAAATAATACTCCGTGGAATCCCTATATATTCTGATCATCGGACTAACAATCGTCGATTTTAGTTGATTGCACTTCAAACGATATTTTCATGGGTTTTGCTTGTCGAAGGCTTTCCTGAATATGGGATAATTCTCAATGGATGCATATATATTTTTATTCTTTCAACTGACTTACATAATTTTATTTTTTTCTATATCATTCATTCTCTGTCGCTTTGAGTCCAAGAGTGAACATAAGATTTTCACTTCATCTTATCTGCCGCTTCACATCCCGATATTTTTTCAGCTACCGCTGATATGTGTCCACTGACTCAATTATTTCATGTAAATCATGTTAAACCTATATTTATGGGTACTTCTTTACTTTTACTGATATAAATCAACTTAATCATTATTATATTATGAGTATTTTTATTATAATTATGATAAGATAACTGTCTTTTAGAACATCTAGAAAATAAGTGTACATTAGATTTGTTACTTCAACTTAGATCAATTATATAGTAGAACAATATTTTTATATGCCAACAGATGACTGATTTCACATGTATCACTTATGTTACTTCAACTTAGATCAATTATATAGTAGAACAGTCTTTTTATATGCCAACAGATGACTGATTTCACATGTAGACTTATGTTACTTCAACTTAGATCAATTATATAGTAGAACAATATTTTATATGCCAACAGATGACCTGTTTCACATGCACACTTATGAACACTAAATCTTCAAAGCAAAATCACTTCACCATTCCGAAAATGAGTCATTGTTATTATATAATACAAATGTTGTCCTCTTTACGTTGATCATTTTTGACTGCTCTGTGATGTGCACGTACGTATATGTGCTAATATAAAGAAATGTGTATAAAATCACATAAATTGCTGTGTGTATTTATGTGTTTATAAGTGAGTGTAAATTTATACCTTTTGGTAAATGTGATATTTGGAAAATTATTTTATTCTTATTTTGCATGTAAGATTCTACTTTAATACAGGTCCACACAGCAAAATGCGCATGGTTAATTTAAAAAAATGCTATCAACTGTTACTTCTCACTGACACTTCAATTCAATCACAAATTGGATAACGTAGACGACTTTCGTCTTTCCTCAGATCGATTCATGTCGTGTTTGGTTCGCAAAAGAAAATACTGCCATTGCCTTGTCCATTTTGTAACTCGAAGTTTCTCGACGCCAATGATCAACTTTTGTGCTAAGTACTGCACTTCCGAACATTTTCAGTATATTTTTAAACTTAATTAAAAGTTTTTTTTTTTAAATATTCCTTAAAATGACGGTACATCAATCTTAAATATAGATAAATACATTTGAAAGCTTTATTCACCCACAGGGTGGCTGGACAAGCTTACTCAATTGTTTTAATGTACACAATCGTTAAATGTTCAATACAACGTTTCTCATTTTAATAATTAGAAAAATAAATCTTCAAATCTAAGATGTGTGAACACCAGAAGATGAAAAAGAATCAATGCTGCAACACCAGCATTTTTTATACTACACTTTTGCTAATTTCGTGTCACAACAACTACAATATTTTACTCGTAGAAATAAATAAGTTTTTTATTCTTTATGCATGGAGAGAAAAATCATTTGTCGCCAAATATCTAAATCGATTATCGTAAACCTATATTTAACGAGTTGAGAAATCTAAAAACCACGAGTCTTGTATTTTACATGTAATCAATTGAGTTTACCATAACTTGTAAATATTACAATTGAGTTTACAATAACTTGTAAATATATTAGTCAGTAAGCCATTGGCGCAAAAAATAAGCAAGTAGAAATTCAACATAAAATCTGTAACATTTATCTCTCAAAACCAGTTCTGAAATGTGTAGAAATATTTCAACGAGTTTTTTCTTCCATCTCTAGAAGTAATTTCGTGTTATGAATGTTACGTTTCATACATTGTGATTACGATCTTCCTCGTATGTGTCTGTAAAGTGATACTGTTGTTTTAGTATAACATACCAATAAGAGGCTTTATAAAATAAAACATGTCAAAAATATTGATGTTATATCATATTAAGCTTAAATATTTGTTATATATATACATAACATATTGGTTAAAATTGGTTTACACACTCCTGCTACAATCGAAACCTAGTATAATTCAAATATGTCAAAAGCAATTTTCTAACGACATTTGCACGTTGTGTTTTATCAATCGTGTGAATGCAAAACTTGGATACTGCTATGTCTGAATTGGTGGAATATTTTAATGTAGATATTAGTGATTTTAATACGATCCTTCTTCGGTGTTTCCTTAATATTGGGTCTTGACTGAGAGACTGGTTAATCCTGCCACTCAGGACCCTTCCCCTTATCCTGTGCGACTCCCCCCCTTCACATGACTACTATATGGCATTTAATACATTTAAATTGGAATACTTTGTATAGTAAAGAAAATATTAACGAAACTGTGGAGTACTTCCATAGAGTCATTCACGGAATAATATATGTTATATATGTATTCCAAAGAAACAAAAACTACCAAATTTGCCCAAATTACCAGTTTGGTTCAATATCGATATAATCCGGGATCTCAAACAAAAACAAGCTTTGCAATATGTATTTACAATGCAAAGCCGTGCAGATTATTTAGAATATTCTAGGCTTAGAGCCAATTGAAAACTCAAATTAAACAATCGTGCTTTGAGTATTAAGCCAATATATAGACCGACATCTGAAGCGATATTATGTGAAGAATAGGAAAAAGAAGAGAAGTATGCTAAAATGTAAAAATGTCGAAGTTCTCACTAATATTTCTACTGAAGGTTCTTCAAGGTAGTTTGAATTACCCCGTGATACTGGAAGCACTACATTTATATATGTCCCCGATAAATATAGCTGCGCAAGGAATCACTCTCTATTCCATATACCAACTTACAGAACGAATATCATGGCTAAACACTCAAGTCACGCGTGGTACAGATACTCGTATTGAACGAACTGAGTGGTACTGTGGATATATTCTCGGCACCACCTAGCAGTATAAGAAGAATCCTGGCTGATATTCTTCCTTACGAATAAACTATCCAGTAGCAGACCATCTTGGTGTTACACGAGAAATTCGTGCCAAGTGGTAAATATTTTTTTTTATTAAGTCTTATATTGTTTATTACAGTCAATTAATTATATTTAAATATTTTTTTTAATTTCCATGCTATTGTGCTAAATATTGATATTTTCATTCACCATATTTTGAATGTATCTTCTTATTTTTCTCCTCCGCCTTATCCCATCAATTCTTCCACCATCTCTCTCTCTCTATTTCGACAATCTCTCGAGGAGAGTCCGAGTCTCGTCATGTCCTCCAACATTTTACTATGTAGGGTTCTTTGGATCCTCCTCTGCCTCCGTTTGGAAATTCCCAATTCTTAGCTGTCTTCAACGTGGCCCTTTCATGTCGCCGTTACACGTGCCAGTACCAAGGTAGTCCGTGCTTCTCGGGGTTTATCTACTATTGGTGTCATTTTGACTATTCCGCGAATTTATTCATTTCGGATATTGTCCAATCTAGTAACGCCTAGTGACCACCGTAGCATGCGCATCTCCGCGACATGAAGCAGTGGTTCCTCTTTGTTTTTTAGTGGCAAACATTCGGATAATCATGTAGTATAGCGGGCCTTATCACAGTCTTGCAGAAACTGTTTTCTTGGTAGCCTTTCTGTTTTTAGCACGTTTTTAATGGTATATGTTCTCTAAATATGTTGTTTTTATGTAAGATGTTGAAATTTTTTTTTTGTGAATGTCATTGCAATATTTAAAGGACACTTTAAATGTTGTATTTTATCCAATAAAGAAATACAAATATTTAACTTTAAATGAATTTCATTAAATAATATCTTCAAGAAAATTCGCTTCAAGAATTCATTTTGAAGCCCCTGTCTGGGTATCATAAGAGAACATCGGAATGTTGCCAAAATATAAAAATGCATCTGCAATTGATAGAACGTGTTCTTGCAAACATATGTTCTGACCATATTATTATTTTCGTGTTTTATTAGCTGGTACCAAAGCAAATAGACTTCACTATAAACGAATAAAACAAAAAAAAAAAGAATATCAAACGGTATACACACTCATGCACGTTTTTGAATTGTTACGCTACAAATCATCTTTTCTATTTAGTGTCAACATAAACTGCGCTTCAGTTTTTCCTTTTTTTGTGCTATTCTTGTCCCTAATGGAACCCAACATGCCAGTCAGCTCCGATCTTCTCACCTTGGTGTATACAGCAATGTGGCTTGGGAGTTTGCAGGTGTGCAACAGCTTCACCAGACGTGACGTTAGAATGGCAAGATAATCCTCAAATACAATGCCCAGTATCAAATTGAACGACGAAACACAATTATTTAAATAAATATTTGTATATTTATAAGATATTTACAAAAAGATGATAAATTTACATACTCGTACTTTCATCAGCTTTTGCTGAGAATCAAAATATTTTTAACGTTTGCTAGGAAAAATAACAATACTATATTTTCTCAATTCTTCTCTATGGGGTGGAAGCTTGGAGGATGACACTGGATAAACAGCATTTCACAGAATCAAAGTATTTGAGTTGTGGATCTACAGACTTAGCCTCAATCCGTGTTACGAATGTCAAAGTGGTTGCTCGTATAAATATTAACCGAGAATTACTTAAAACGGGGAAGATTTGCTAGTTGCAGTATTTCGGACAAATAAGAAGGGGCACAAGATACATTATTATATCATACAACTGATCATCCAGGGGAAAATAC
>CATKWJ010000443.1:0-33870 GCA_949825065.1 Odontocerum albicorne | reverse complement strand
ATTTGAGATAAATTAAAGTTGATGCGTTTAAGATATTTTTTACGTCGTCCTTTACTGTCCATGCAGTGAGACTTTGGAATCAGTTACAAACCAATATAAGACTCGCTCCGTCCTTGGCATGCTTTAAGAAACGTCAGAAAAAGCTTTTAATTTCTAGTTAATAATATAATATGTTTCATTCCTGATTTACATTCCCTCTCCCCTTCCTTTTCGTTTTGATTGATGATATCTCACTTTATATGAAAAAGAATGTTCGAATGATTGTCCGTCTTTGTGGGGTTTGTAGACATGTGATACGTTCACGTATGTGTTCCTTAGATTTTGTGGGGATGGATAGTCATTTGAATGTTTTTTTGCGGCCATATAACTTGTTTCATTTACTTTTGTCTCGTTGGTTGAAGAGATTGCCGTCTGGCAATAAGTCCGCCAGATTGTATTTGCAATAAAAGTGTTAAATTAAAATAAAATAATAAATAAGATGAACAAGAGCACGCTGAGATGGTTTGGGGATGTGAAACGAATGAATGAAAAAAGACTAACGAAATAAATATATTGCGTAAATGTTAAAAGAAGGTGTGGTAGAGGAAAATAAAAAAAATTATGTTTGGATCAAGGGAATGATATTTTGAAAGAAAGAAACGTAGAAAGTCTGAGAAATCGTATAAGTTGTATAGATGTAGAAGAGGCTAAGACTGTGTGTCGAGTTTTGCACTCTGTCCTCTCTACTAACCCCAACAGAGAAATGGCGTGATGTACGTTTGTCCTTTAATATCAGTAAACATGAAAATACAGACAACGGTACGTCTTGATGTAATTTATTTTATTCATGTATATAGTTTTAATTTGATAGACACAAAGTGTAAATGGAGAATGAAAATGAACCACACGCATAGTGTTAGTGGAGAATGAAAATGAACTACATGCATAATGAGTGGAGAATGAAAATGAACCACACGCATAGTGTTAGTGGAGAATGAAAATGAAAAACATGCATAATGAGTGGAGAATGAAAATGAACCACACGCATAGTGTTAGTGGAGAATGAAAATGAACTACATGCATAATGAGTGGAGATAGAAAATGAACATTGCGGCTTTTGTTAGTGGGGAATGAAAATGAACTGAAAGAAAAGTGTTAGTGGAGAATGAAAATGAACTACATGCATAATGAGTGGAGAAAGAAAATAAACATTGCGGCTTGTGTTAGTGGGGAATGAAAATGAACTGAAAGAAAAGTGTTAGTGGATAATGAAAATGAACTATGTCCATAGTGTTAGTGAAGAATAAAAATGAACTGCGCGCTTATAATGAAAATGAACTGCATGCATAGTTAGTAGATAATGAAAATGAATTGCATGCTTAGCGTTAGTCGACGATTAAAATGAACTACGTTCCTGGTGTGGTTGTGAATGAAAATGAACTGCACGTATAGTGTTAGTCGAGAGTGAAAAATAACTACACGCATAATGTTAGTGAATAATTAATTACACGCTGTTAGTGGATAATGGAAATGAACTGCACGTTGGTTGGTAGTGAATTATAAAAATTAACTGTGATAAGCCTGTGATAACCTCCGTACCCTAGTTGGTAAGACGCTTGTCTCCTATCTCGGAGGTTGCGGGTTCAATTCCTATTGGAACCCAGATTTTTTTAACAAAGGATCGCATTTTAGTTTACACTTAATGCCTCTTTAATATATATGGTCATGGTAACTTAAAAAAAGGGAAAAGAAATATACTCATAAATGTGACATATGGCGGAACAATATAAGCTGAAAACAAGATTAAAAACTTTGTTGGTGCTAGTAAATTTTCAGCGTCTTTCCAATCATGGATTAGCGCTACGCTCAAACACAGATTGTCTATTGGCCTTTCCAGTTCACCGCTCCTCTTTCTTTACGTCGTCCTTTACTGTCCATGCAGTGAGACTCTGGAATCAGTTACAAACCAATATAAGACTCACTCCATCCTTGGCATGCTTTAAGAAACGACTGAAAAAACTCTTAATTTCTAGTCAGTAAAAAACCTTGATTAATTCCTGATTTTTCTTTTCCTTTCCTTTCCACCATCCATTCCTTTTCTTTTTTTCTTTTGGTTGATAATATCTCACTTTATATGAAAAATAATGTTCGGATGATTGTCCGTCTTTGTGGGGTTCGTGGACATATGTTCCCGTATGTGTTCATGGATTTCGTGGGGGATGGATAGTCATTTGAATGATTTATGTGATCACGTAACTTGCTTAATTTATTTTTGTCTGGTTGATTGGAAAAGATTGCCGCCTGGCAATAATCTCGCCAGATTGTATTTGTAATAAAAGTGTTAAATAAATAGATAAATAATATAGCACGGTGTTCGAACCTGTGGTATTTTGTATGAAAGTCTCGTGCGTCACCACACACAGCCATGCTTCTCAACTATCACCTTCCTATTATGACACTCAAAGTATACGGACGAGTATATGGAACGCATTTTGTAATTTTTTTAATCTGTCAATAAAAGAGGGGTTGAATTCTAAGTTAGAGCACCCTTGAGGAGAGTCTGCTCTCTCAATTGTGCTTTATACATTGTCTTTTTTATTATTATTATTATTAAAAGTTATAAAAATATTGTTATAAATCGTATTCTCACAACGGAGAAACTGTGCCACTATCCGTCCATCTTGTTCTTTTCGTGTTGACTTCATTGTTTTCCAGCTTAAAAATCCTTCGCAACCCCTCCATATTAAAAACGTGACGGTATTTGCATTAGACTGGAGCAAGTGGGGGGTGGATAGATCTACCATCTCGCCCATCCACCATCCACCATAGCACGCCACCCCATGACCTCACGAAGGCGGAAAAATAGAATGACAAAGAAGCCTCCACGGAGGGATGATGAATATCAACAACGTTAAAAAGTCATTGTTGGGATTCCGAATGTCAAAAAACTTTTTGAAAAAGTGTTTTCTATGTTAATGATTTATTATATTAAAATTAATGATCGATTGATTTATTTTTGAACACAAGAAAAGATATTGGAATAACAAATATAACAATTAAAAAAAAACACACGCGTGAGAGTCTCGCGTGGTAGAAGTGAAACTTCTTAGCTCCTAGGAATAGTTGATTTTATGCATTGCTTTTTTTCCATTTGTTAACGATTTTTCTTTTTTTTTTAGGTTAAGGAAATGGTTATGTGGAATTTAATTCAAGAAAATATCTCTTAAATAAAAAAATAACAATAATTTTAATAATAATATACATAATATACTAAATTATATTGAAATTTTTATTTTTTAATGTTAAATTTATTAATATTTTTATGTAATAATTAATTATAAATTCAATTTTTTTTAAATAATTATTTCATTACTTATTTATTATTAAATTATTTTTATTATATTATTTATAATATATTATTAATAATATTATTAAATTATGTTATTAATTAATTATAACATAATTATTAATATTATAATAACATATATACGAGTATGTTATTATAATTATATATTAAATATAAATTATATATTAAAAAATATATTAATATAAAAATAATACCAAACAAGAAATATTATCTTTTTTAATTTTTAATAATAAATAATTGTTAATATTAAAATGATTAATAATAATTTATTTATATAACATATTAAATAATAATAAATAATAATTGAATAGTACTAAAATAATAATATAATACACCGTTTCACTTTTCGTGACGTTCAGGCCAATTTGCCCTGCCGCGCATATAGAAGTTTCCCTTCAATATACGAGTACATATACTGTAAAACTTATATTTAAGAACTGGAACATTGTGTTGGTTTCATCAGCATCAAATAAATTAATTACTCCGAATCGATCTAATACGGCGAGGCATTATAACAAGTCACTTGGCAGCTTTAGGAATCACTTAACTTTTCTCTTCCTGTGGTAAAAAAAATTCGCCCGTAACGGTGCTGTGTATTCAATACACATCAATAGACATGTAAAAATGAGCTATTTAAAATCGGAAAAATAAGAATATTCATAGCCAATCGATTAAATTAATTAAATTTGAAGTCAAAAGTGATAATAATTGAAATTTAATTGTTGAAAACATGAAAAAAAAACATCGGACGACGTTCACAAAACGGGCGAAGCGACCAACTCGAACGAAACTCCGCTGACTACTGAGCGAGAGAAGCGAGCAAACTGAGATTCTATTTCTTGCGTTTCCATATACTGAAGTAGAGTGAGACGTGAATAGCGTTGCTTCCTCACCCATAGCGGTTTTTTAGAATGAATATACCTACGTCACATACTGACAACACGTTTGATTGTATCGGTGAATTTATTCCCGATTTTCACAAAATATCTCTGATGTGGCCGATAAGTGCTAATTATTATTAATATTGTTTTTTTTATTCAATGCGTAAATGTATTACGGAGAAATATCTAAAATCTGAACCCAGTATTTATTATATTTATAGAGATATTAAAGTTTTTAGAAGCAATGTGTACTAGTTACACATCACAGGGCAGGAAGGGTTAAAGGCAACCCATTTTGTGAAGTGTTCAGCATCGATACAAAAACTGCTTGCTGCTTGATTATCGGAGATTCCGGCGTGACTTTAACAAATTAAGAAGAGAATCCTCGTTAGAAATTTATTGAAATAAAAACACAGTATAACGTTTAAGAAAATGGGAATATATTTTGATCATTTTACGTCCCTTATGTTTAGTCCATCGCACATCACAAACACCTCAATCGGACCGCTTATGCCGTAATTCTGCGCTAGCTTAACGCTTGTCACGACTTTATCGCGTGCAGAGGCCGTCCGATCGTACGTAGTGATAGTGCAAGAACCACACAAAGGGACGTTTTATTACAATGAAACAATATTGAATTTCCGATTTTAGACTATGCGGACGTCTGTTATTATTATATTACTGTAGAGTAATAGCTGGACATATTATTACAGCTTTTTCAAAATGTTGTCTAAGATTTATTTTTAACCTGAGAAAGTACAATTATATCACTTCATACCAGAAGGCACTGAACATGTTGAACGTGATAAATAGACGCCAAATTAACCCACTATCTCCATTGTTTAATAGAGATAGTGGGTTAATTTACAATTTAAAGTTTTTTTTAATAAAAGCAAATTGTGTTTTATTCAAGAATAATTTTTTTTAATTAAAAAAACCGCCCAATTTGTTGAATTAAAAAAAAACCTTTACATTGTTTATTTATTTATTGAACACTTTTATTGCAATACAATCTGGCGGGCATATTGCCAGGTGGCAATCTCTTCCAACCAACCAGACAAAAGTAAATGAAACAAGTTACGTGGTCGCATAAATCATTCAAATGACTATCCATCCCCACAAAATCCATAAACATATACGCGAGAACATGCCCACGAACCCCACAAAGACGGACAATCACCCGAACATTATTTTTCATATAAAGTGAGATATCATCAATCAAAAGGAAAGGAAGGGATGGTGGAGAGGAAAGGAAAAGAAAAATCAGGAATGAAACACGTTATTTTACTGACTAGAAATTAAGAGGTTTTTCAGTCGCTTCTTAAAGCATGCCAAGGACGGAGCGAGTCTTTTATTGGTTTGTAACTGATTCCAGAGTCTCATTGTTATCTTGTTATTGAAAAATATTAATAAAAAAAACAATTCTAAAGCAATTGAACTTTTCATTCAACATTACAAATGTCGTTTATACTATTCCCTTAAAGGTGCATGACCATGGGGTAACAGACTTTTGTGCGGAAAGCCTGTCAGTGTATTCCGATCGTCTTACTTTGGTGGGCCATTGGATCTAGTACAGAGGTGTGATCGGTGAGTTTGCTGGTATGCAACGACACACTAACTTAAAAGAAATTAATTCAATGGCACAACGTCACTTTCCAGCTGACTTGACGTTGAAATAGCGAGGGAAACCTTAATCGCACGTAAAATGGCAACAACACACGCACATGTCTATTGCATACGAGTATTGTCCTCAAACGAACTCTTTTACGAGACTGTTACTTTGTTTTTTGGGTGTCACCGGGAATACAACCCGTAATGTATACGTGGAAGTCAAACGTTTTATCTTAACCACAAAGTGTTTGATTCATAACGATAATATAAACAACGTAACAAGAAAACGTTGAAAAAAGATAAAAATTCTAGTTTACACTGCTTAGATCTTTGTAGATACTTGTCCCTTGTCCTTCTCCTGAAACATGTACCATACATCATGAAGACAAAGTTTCTTCCAAAACTCTGACCCATTCTTAACCGCAAGACCAAAGTCGTCCGGAATCCTTTGTAACCTAAACAAACAAGGGAGAGGAGAAATCATGAGCGTTATTTTCAGTGGGTCACTTACAATAATCGATAAAATAAATTTCCAAACAAAACATATCGAAACACAGTTGCATGTAACGTGTTTAACCCTTCCCTTACGGTGCTAAAATTGAAACGCGCGCTCCGGTGTTGGGTAGTGAGTACGCGATCAAAAATTTGCGATTTTAAATCGGAAAAATAAGAACATTCATAGATAATCCCCTTAATTAATTATAATTGAAGTTAAAAATTATAATAATTGAGATTTATTTGTTGAAAACATTAAACAACCATCTGGCAACGCTCACGGAACGGGCGTACGTCTAATCTATTAGCGAGCCCAGAAGCAACTGCGGCGCGGAGCGGTATAGTGGCTTACCCAGGCGTGGCTCATGCTTGCGACGATTGAGACAATTGAGCTCCTCGCAATTCAGTGGAGTATGCAAGAGTGAGATGCGAATATAGTGTCGCGCTTCCCGCATACTCTTCACCTATCGTCAAGACACAAGGTCGAGGCACTCACAGCGTTTAAATGCGAATTTGTTTCCGATCTTCACAAAATACCCACGATATAGTCGATAAACTCTGATTATTATTAATATTATTTTTTAAATATATATTATGGAGGAATACCTAAAATCTTAACCTTGTATTTATTATATATATAGAGATATTGATGGTTATTAGAAGCAACGTGTAGAAGATACCCAACACAGGGAAGGAAAGGTTAACTTTTAAAACACCCGCTCAAATCAATCAGGTCTAAAAATTGACTTTCTTTTCTGTCGCTACACGTCGTTCAATATCCCACTTAACTCTTTTATCATGTGTGAAAATATTAATCGAAACTTAGAATTCCTAAACTTGTTTCAATCTTTCATTTTTTACCCTTATGCCGCTAAGAAAATTGACAAATAAAATGACAAATAACTCTGTAACCATGGACAGATAAACTGTTTTGGTTGTATGAATTTTTTATCAAACCAAAAAAAATTGTTACCCATAGACAACTGTGGAGAGCGAGGATATAAAAATCTAGCCTCACGCTGTGAAGTAAGGCTAGAAGAATCGTTTTTTTTATGTTTTTTTTATCTAAATTTTTAAATAAAATGTCGTTTTATCTCTTTTTTAAATTATTTATCGTTCGCTTTGAATGACGGCGTTTTTTTCTTAAATGTGACCCATTCCTGACCGCTATTTCGACAACTTCCCGACCCTCTGTCCCATTGAACAAACAATCTCGTTTCGGAAAGAATAAAAGTAAAGAAAAATTAATGAATAAAGGGAGCGATGGCAAACTTTGCTTCTAATTAAAAATTATTATTGAATGTTTAAACGAGACGATGATACTTTGAAAAATTTTCTCTATTTTTTCACCCTTTTAAATTATGGGTGTGACAAAAAAGTGTCGTGATTGTCAACATTTTTATGTTAAAAATCATCCTTATTTCAAGCAAAACTCAAAGTCATGGTGATGAAAAAATAAATCCGATATATGGGTTAGTAATGAAAAATTAGAGCAAGTTAGCGAAGTCTGCTATTAACCTTTCCTTCCCTGTGTTGGGTATCTTCTACACGTTGCTTCTAATAACCATCAATATCTCTATAAATATTATAAATACAAGGTTAAGATTTTAGGTATTCCTCCAAAATATATTTACGCATTGATTTAAAAAATAATATTAATAATAATCAGAATTTATCGACTACATCGAGGTATTTTGTAAAGATCGAAAACAAATTCGCATTTAAACGCTGCGAGTGCCTCGTCTTGACGATAGGTGAAGAGTATGCGGGAAGCGCGACACTATATTCGCATCTCACTCTTGCATACTCCACTGAATTGCGAGGAGCTCAATTGTCTCAATCGTCGCAAACGAAAGCCACGCCGAGGTACCGCTCCGCGCCGCAGTATCTTCTGGACTTGCAAATAGATTAGACGTACGCCCGTTCCGTGAGCGTTGCCAGATGGTTTTTTAATGTTTTCAGCAAATAAATCTCAATTATTATAATTTTTAACTTCAATTATAATTAATTAAGGGGATTATCTATGAATGTTCTTATTTTTCCGATTTAAAATCGCGAATTTTTTATCGTGTACTCACTACCCAACACCGGAGCACGCGTTTCAATTTTAACACCGTAAGGGAAGGGTTAAGGTAGAATTTTCTCACAAAATGAAAGAGTTTGCGAGAGATATTTATTGCGAGAGGCAGTGAATCGAGGGTTGTATGTGCGTTTTCTTCCCATAATTTTTTATATTACTTTTTATTTATTTTCACTTCTCGTATTGTGGTTTGTATGTATGAACAACATTTTTTTATTTATAATTTAATTTTGATATAATTTTGACTTCAATAAACTTTTTTGGCTGACATTTAATGTGAGGTGGTATTTGTGGCTATTATTTTTTTATTTATTCTATTAATTTTATGTTTTTTTTTCTTAATCTATATGTACAAGGGTGTTGGCTTAAAAAAGCTTGTGGTGTTCTCGCGACCGGGCTCGCCCTTTATTGGTGGGGAATGTTTTAACATGAGTCCAGACCTTTTGATAGCTTCTTTCTAAAATGTATTTTCTGCCATTTATATTGAGATAAACGTGCAATTTTGGAATATGTTTATATACGTACAAACTATGTTGATATTAATAAACCTTTCCATTCCTATGACAAAAAAAAACGCCCGTTCCAGTGATGTGTATTCAATACACATGTAAAAATGAGCGATTTAAAATCGGAAAAATTAGAATATTCATAGCTAATCGCTTAAATTTGAAGTCAAACGTGTTAATAATTGAAATTTAATTACTAAAAACATGAAAAAAAACATCGGACGACGTTCACAAAACGGGCAAAGCGACCACCTCGAACGAAAGCCCGCTGGCTACTGAGCGAGAGATGCGAGCGAACTGAGATTATATTTCTTGCATTCCTATATACCGCAGTAATGTGAGAGTGAGACGTGAGTAGCGTCGTTTCCTCAACCATAGCGTTTTTTTTAGAATGAATATACCTACGTCACATACCGGTACACGTTTGATTGTATCAGTGAATTGATTCCCGATTTTCACAAAACATCTCTGATGTGGCCGATAAGTGCTAATTATTATTAATATTATGTTTTCATTCAATGCGTAAATGTATTACGGAGCAATACCTAAAATCTGAACCCAGTATTTATTATATTTATAGAGATATTAAAGTGTTTAGAAGCAATGTGTACTAGTTACACATCACAGGGAAGGAAGGGGTAATTATAAGAGAACGACGATAATTCGTATATTTCATTATAAACATGATAATAATTGAAATTTAATAGCTAAAAACATGAAAAAAAAAAACATCGGACGACGTTCACAAAACGGGCAAAGCGACCACCTCGAACGAAAGCCCGCTGGCTACTGAGCGAGAGATGCGAGCAAACTGAGATTATATTTCTTGCGTTCCTATATACCGAAGTAATGTGAGAGTGAGACGTGAATAGCGTCGCTTTCTCACCAATAGCGGTTTTTTAGAATGAATTTATTTGCATCACACACTGGCACACGTTTGATTGTATCGGTGAATTTATTCCCGATTTTCACAAAATATATCTGATGTGGCCGATAAGTGCTAATTATTATAAATATTATTTTTTCATTCAATGCGTAAATGTATTACAAAGGAATAACTAAAATCTGAACCCAGTATTTATTATATTTATAGAGATATTAAAGTTTTTTGAAGCAATGTGTACTAGTTACACATCACAGGACAGGAAGGGTTAAACTATATTTATTTATTTATTAGGTATCAAACGACTTGTAGCGATACGAAACAAAGTCAATACTTAAACGTATACGTGTATACTCGATCAGGACAGTATGAAAATTAAATTTAAAAATATTATCGTTCATAAAAGTATTAATGTATCAACTTGGAAAAGACTGATAAAAGCGGAATAAATACTGTAGTAATATGTACAATCAGAAAAATATAATAGATGACCAGGTAATATTTAACAGAATCCGGAGAAAGTGGTTAAAGGTATTTAAAACTAGTTAAAATTAACTACAGTTATATTTTAACTGAAAAATAAATAATAAAGTTTAACGAACATTCGCCTGTGTCAGGAGATAAAAAGTTAGACCAGAGTTTCTCCTTGTTAGGCGTGAAACATGACAGCTGGTGCAAAGTTTCCTACTTTACTAAAATGACAGTTGGTAAGCTTACCTGCTATTTAGTTAGGATTTTTATCAGATGATGTAAGAGTTAAGAAATATTTCGAAAGGCGTAGAGCGATAACAAAAAAAAGTCAACGGGGCACTAAAGTATATGTATTCAATCAGAATCTGCTAAGATGATAGTCCACAATAGTATTTAGGTGATGACATTGATTAATGGAAGGGAAACATGAATATGGAAGATACTGAAAGGAGTCGAAAGGATAAAACGTTGTTTTATATTTTTATGTATTTAACACTTTTATTGCAAATACAATCTGGTGGGCTTATTGCCAGACGGCAATCTCTTCCAACCAACAAGATAAAAGTAAATGAAGCAAGTTACGTCGTCGCATAAATCATGAAATTGACGACCTCCGTGACCTGGTGGTAAGACGCTTGCCTGCCAGCCCGGAGGTTGCGGGTTCGATCCCCGCTGGAATCCGGATTTTTTAAAATGGAATTTCAGTCTGGTTTTCACTTAGGGACCATTAAAACATATTTCTGGTTGGTTGGAAGAGATTGCCACATGGCAATAAACACGCCAGGTGAAATAAATAAAATAAAATTTAAAAAATCATTCAAATCCTAATCATCGAAAAAAATCATCGAAATCCACAAACACATACGTGAGCATATATATGCCTACGGACCCCACAAAGACGGACAATCACCCGAACATTATTTTTCATATAAAGTGAGATATCATCAATCAAAAGGTAAGGAAGGAATGGTGGAGAGGAAAGGAAAAGAAAAATCAGGAATGAAACACGTTATTTTACTGACTAGAAATTAAGAGTTTTTTCAGTCGCTTCTTAAAGCATACCAAGGACGGCCTACGTGGCTTAGTAGGTAAGAGGTTTGTCTTTCAAACCCGGAGGTCACGGGCTCGATCTTGTTGGAACCCAGATTTTTTAAAAAGGATTCTTGTCTAGTTTTTACTTAAAGCCTCTGAAATATATTACTGGTTGTTGGGAAGATATTTTGACATGACAATAAACCTACCAGGTTGCATTATATACAATTAAAGTGTAATACAATATAATGCAAAGTCTGTGGCTCTATTTTCTCTGCCTATCTCAACAGAGGAAATCCGTGATGGTATGTACGTTATAAATGTATTGATGATTGCATATTATCAGGAGTATCAGTGTTACATTTCACCAAAGGTTTGGTTTTCGATGATTCCATATTTTTTATATATTTATTTATTGATAAATTAAACGACGCTTAACTCTCCAAAGATCTCCTTAAATAATGGATCACTACAGAGTACTAGTGCCAACATTGATGTACGGGGAGTGATACATTTATGTCGCTTCTTAGAGCATACCAAGGACGGTGCGAGTCTTATATTGGTTCGTAACTTATATCTCTTGTATAGAGGTGTATGGCCGCGCGGTAACGTACAAGACTTTCGTGCGGAAGGTCGCCGGTTCGAATTCTGCGCTACGTTACAGATACCTTTAGTTAAAACCAGACTGTTAATCCTTTGTTTTGAAGTGAAACTTCTATAGGCGTTGTAGGGCAAATTGACCTGAACGTCACGATAAGTGAAATTCTTCTTGATGAATAAATACAATTAATAAATTAAATATTAATTATATAAATTAATAAATAAAATTAAATTAAAAAATATCAAATAAAATTGTTGAATAAATAAAAAAATTATATTTTTTTATTTTATTAAGACAGATTTTCTTCCACATAACCATTTTTTATTTACAACAATTAAGAGAGATTTTCTTAAATTAAATCCCACAAAGCCATTTTTTATTTAATTAAGAGAGATTTTCTTGAATTAAATTCCACATAACCATTTTTTATTTAATTAATAGAGATTTTCTTGAATTAAATTCCCCATAACCATTTTTTATTCAATTAAGAGAGATTATCTTGAATTAAATTCCACATAACTATTTTTTATTCAATTAGAGAGGTTTTCTTGAATTACATTCCAAATAACCATTTTTTATTTAATTTAGAGAGATTTTCTTTAATTAAATTCCACATAACCATTTTTGATTTAATTAAGAGAGATTTTCTTGAATTAAATTCCACATAACCATTTTTTATTTAATTAAGAGAAATTTTCTTGAATTAAATTCCACATAACCATTTTTTTATTAAATTCCACATAACCATTTTTTATTTAATTACGAGAGATTTTCTTGAATTAAATTCCACATAACCATTTTTTATTTAATTAAGAGAGATTTTCTTGAATTAAATTCCACATAACTAACATATTTCCTAACCCTAAAAAAAAACGTTAACAAATGGAAAAAAACAATGCATAAAATCAACTTTTCCTAGGAGTTAAGAAGTTTCACTTCTACCGCGCGAGAGTATCACGCATCTGTTTTTTTTTTAATCTACTTTCCAGCAGTATTTGAACCCGCGATCTTTGGGCTGGAAACTCAACTAGGGTATGCTCTTACCAACAAGGGTATACCTCCTGCCAATATGCCCGCCACATTGTTATATAATTAAGTGTTTGATGAATTAACTAATGTCCATGCTCCTTTATCTTTAGCAACTCAACAGTGAAATTGCATTATCAATAAATGTATGTTTCTTTAACCTTTCCTTCCCTGTGTTGGGTATCTTGTACACGTTGCTTCTAATAACCATCAATATCTCTATAAATATTATAAATACAAGGTTAAGATTTTAGGTATTCCTCCATAATATATTAACGCATTGATTTCAAAAATAATATTAATAATAATCAGAATTTATCGACTACATCGAGGTGTTTTGTAAAGATCGAAAACAAATTCGCATTTAAACGCTGCGAGTGCCTCGTTTTGACGATATGTGACTCGTGAGTGCCTCGATCTTGGATCTTGACGATAGGTGAAGAGTATGCGGGAAGCACGACACTATATTCACATCTCACTCTTGCATACTTCAATGAATTGCGAGGAGCTCAATTGTCTCAATCGTCGCAAGCGTAAGCCACGCCGGGGTAAGCCACTGACGCTCCGCGCCGCAGTAGCTTCTGGGCTCGCAAATAGATTAGACCTACGCCCGTTCCGTGAGCGTTGCCATATGGTTTTTTAATGTTTTCAGCAAATAAATCTCAATTATTATAATTTTTAACTTCAATTATAATTAATTAAGGGGATTATCTATGAATGTTCTTATTTTTCCGATTTAAAATCTTTTATTTTTTATCGCGTACTCACTACCCAACACCGGAGTGTAAGGGAAGGGTTCAAGTAAGTATTGACGACCTCCGTGGTTTAGCTGGAAAGTCTTCTATCCCGAATTAAAAAAATCTGTCTGGTTTTCCCTTTAGGCCTCTTTAACATATATCTGGTTGGTTGAAAAAGATTGCCACATGGCAATAAGCCCGCCAGATGTTTTTTGTATATAAAGAAAAAGTAATACAGTGAGGTATGTTATATGACCGCGCGGTAGAGCACTAAAATTCCGTGCGGAAGGTCATCGATTCGAACCCCGCGTTGTGCTACTCCCCTCGAACGACACAGGCACTTTTGCCAACTAGTGTTTAAGGGTTTAAGGATACGTATGATTTGAAGACAATACTCGTATCGTTAAAAAATTATAGAAAATTCAGTAGGAGTTTTATAGTTATAAAAGTAGGAAAAAAAAGGTTTCCCATCTTTGTTCTTAATTTGCAAATGTCTCCATTTGTTTTGCAAATATTTGTGGCCAGTCTTGTGTAAATATTATCGTTTGCAGAAATAACACCGTTCAAGCGTTAACAAATAAATATATCGTTTCCTATATGACAAACCATCACGGACGCGTATGGATGGACGAAATCGATTACACATCACATGCATGGATGTATCAGATATGTTTAAAGCAATAGAGTGTATTGTGAGTTTGTGGCCTTGGAAAAAATCATTTGACCGCGTGATAAGAACAATTTATGAAAAATAATGAATAAATAAGGTGATGGACGTAAATTTATACGTGGTATTGCATCATTATACGACGACAGTAAAGCAAAAGTAAAGAAAATTTTAATTAAAATATATATACAATAAAAGAGTTAGTTTAATTTAATATTAATATAACTAGACTTTTAGCGTTAACATTAGAAATAAATATTTATTAAAATATATTGTAATTTCTTTAGTCAAACACAATAAATTCCACTTTGTATTAAGGTATGAACTTGAAACTTTGACAACGGTTAGTCAAATGCTACGTTTGGTCAGTGTTATTGCATGGAGTGGAATCATGAACCCTCAAAGTTGGTAGTGTGAACCGACTGGAAGCATTCTAAATGTGGATGCACTGGAGAATGCAACGGATACCCTGGACGGGTATGGTCAGCAGCATGAGGGTTCTTTAAAGAGTCAAAGTTGATAGAGAGTTGCTGACTAATATTAAAATCCGAAAGGTGTCCTATTTGGGGCATGTGCTTAGAGGAGAAAAATACAAATTACTGCACCTGATCATCCAAGGCAAGATAGAGGGTCCAAAAGGTGTTGGCAGGAGGCAAATTTCCTGACCCCGCAATATACGCGATTGAACTGGTATACGGAGCGTTGGGATCTTTTTCGGGCTGCCGGGGACAAAGATGCCTACTCTTAGGCGATAGTCAACGTTTGGGGGACCTGACATAACAATAAGAAGAAGAAGATAACCTTACCGGTTTCAAGGATTTCCTCATTAGGGAAGTACAAACAAGAAATGTTGTTGGTGCTCCCTGATGGTGAGGCGAATACCTTGAAACCGGTAAGGTTATGCTAAGTAAATATATATTTGGTAAAAGAGCCGCAGAAAACTTACCAAGGAAAGACTAACTACAAAGAAATCTTTAGAGATCTTCCGATATGTTATAGTGCGAATAACACATTTGGCTTTAGGTGGAGTGTAGTGTATGTATACATCTGTCCAATGGAAAATGTGACTGACAGGAAATGAAATAAAAGACGTCGTTTATTTATAGTTTACATTATCTTTTATTTAAAATACACTCTTAATACAATACTGGAGGCGGTTGTAACATTTTCTGAAGCACTCCTGAAACTCATTCTGAGGAATAGAAAAATCGCGCTCGAAGCCTTCTGAATGTCTTGAACGCTTTCCTATCATCGCCAATTTCAGTTTCGGGAATATCCAGAAGTAGTAGTATGGAGCCAAATCAGGCGAACACGAGGAGGGATCGAGCGCTACAATACACAATACCGTTGTATAAAGTGGAATAAACAGTTTTCGAATTAACAAATTATAATGTCTTTAAATCTCCACTGTGTTGATGCCTTAATTATAAAACATATCATCATCATTGTCAACCAGGGTCGATCCACTGCTGAATGAAGGTCTTCCCAAGTTGACTCCAAATAGTTCGGTTTTTTGCTCGTTGATGCCATGTGTTGCTGCCATGCTTCCTGATTTCATCTATCCAGCGTACCTTCGGTCTTCTTCTGGGCCTCTTTATACCTCTTGGGTACCATTGGATTATTTCGGATGTTCATCGGTAGTCTGACATTCTGGTCTGGAGTCTGACAGTCTGACATCGGGAGTCTGACATCGGTAAGGGAGTTCGTCAAGGAGACACTATTTCCCCAAAATTATTCGCAGCTACACTTGAATACATATTTAAAAAACTAGAATGAGAAAATAAAGGCCTGGTGATTGATGGAAAATACCTGAGCTATTTGAGATTTGCAGACGATATCGTTATATTCTCACAAAACCCGAATGATCTTCAGCACCAACTGCAGGAATTGGCAGAGGTCAGCAAAGGGGTTGGTTTAAAAATGAATATTTCAAAAACCAAATATATGATGAACGGCTTTGCTACCCCAAAACCAATAAACGTAGATGGAAAGCCGCTAGAACTTGTCCAGGAATATGTGTATCTGGGCTAACTTATTTCCTTTGTAGGATAAAACATATATTCAATATATTTAAAATTTAAACACTGTTTCATCCTTTTGAAAATACGAGTATATATCGATCCCAACTAATTTCATACGTCGTAAGCGACTCATTTTCAATTTCATATGTTACTAACTTAGTTTGGAATACTCATGAAGATGAGTTGCATATAGTATGCCTTGAAACTAGTTTTTCGAGCGGATTAAACAGTGTTTTAATTATTTTATCAACAAGCCTCGATTCTAATAAATAGCAAGTTATTTAGGTTAATACATTACATAAAACTAACAATAATGACAAATTAATACATCTTGTTACAAATTAGCAAAAATGTGGCAGTTTGTTAAAATCAAATAATATTTGGTGACGTTTGTCAAAAGTCACTACGTTAGTCCGCATTGGCTAGGGATGGGGTATACGATAATTGGATTTTCGATTTTTTTATACATAAATTAAATGTTCTTAATAAGTATTAATTCATAGTGGATCTTGGCCTATTTAAAGATAGATACAAATCATACAATACATTAGAAAGTCAGTATAATGAAAATTGGGAATTTAAACGTCAGTTTAGAGAAATACAATTTTTCAAAAAACTATTTTTCCCCATCCATTTGAGACATGACATTTCAAATGTCACAGGAACCATCCTACATTTTCTCAAGTATAGCAACCCTTCAGACAGAATCTACTGTACAAACAAAATACCATAAATAATCTTCCAAAGGTTTAAATATTAAACTCTGTCTTGATATTTCAAATGATCAAATGAATTCGAAAATATAATCCACCTCTCTCTCTTTCTCTCTATAAATATATATATTCTTCCCTTCCTTGTCTATTATTGGGTATTCGTGGCTTTCCCTACACCTGTTTCAAAAGTTTCAGTAAGGTCTGAGTATTATGCGCATATATTTCCAGTTGGCGCAGTGCACTATTTTTACTCAGTCATATTCCCGGGGAAACTTGTTTGCCAGAGTTAAATAGACTTTTCAGGAGAGCGTTTTCAGGATTTTCAGTCAGAACAAGTGGTTTTTTTTTATTAATTTCAACCTAAATTTTCTTCATCGCGTGCTGAATACTTAGTGGACTCTGCTATGCTTCGAAATCAGTGCAGCACCTGTCTTCATCCGTCTCTCAACTTGTCCTGGGCTATATTAAATGCAGCGAGTAAATATAATCCTGCTAATACCTTCATTTGATCCGACAATTTTATAGGACACTTTATTCTTTCAGTTTAATCGACTCTCAGATGTCAAGGGGATGATAACACTAGTTTACAAATTTTTACTTCTTGTCTGTAACACAGGTTACATAAGCTGATTCTTACTAAATTGACCCTGCTGATTACGAAAATTGCAATGAAAAGTTTGTAACACGTAACATTTACGTGTGACAGAAAAGGGAGTGTTTTAATAAAATAAATACGTTTTTGTGCACTTTAAAAGTCGTAATTATTTATTTATTTATTTAATTAACACTTTTATTGCAATACAATCTGGCGGGTTTATTGCCAGGTGGCAATCTCTTCCAACCAACCAGACAAAAGTAAATGAAGCAAGTTACATGGTCGCATAAATCATTCAAATGACTATCCATCCCCACGAAATCCATAAACATATACGTGAGAACATGATCACGAACCCCACAAAGACGGACAATCACCCGAACATTATTTTTCATATAAAGTGAGATATCATCAATCAAAAGGAAAGGAAGGGATGGTGGAGAGGAAAGGAAAAGAAAAATCAGGAATGAAACACGTTATTTTACTGACTAGAAATTATGAGTTTTTTCAGTCGCTTCTTCAAGCATGCCAAGGACGGAACGAGTCTTATAATGGTTTGTAACTGATTCCAGAGTCTCACTGCATGGAAGTAGTAAAGGATGACGTAAAGAAAGAGGAGCGGTGAACTGGAAAGGCCAATAACCAATCTCTGTTTGAGCGTAGCGCTAATCCATGATTGGAAAGACGCTGAAAATTTTCGGTGAGATAAGAGGGTGTGGCGGGACAGTTAAGGATATTATACAATAGAGACAGTAATGTGAATTTGGCGTCTATTTCTAACATTCAACCAGTTTAATGCCTTCTGGTATGAAGTTATATGATCGTACTTTCGATTACAACAATAAAAATAAATACATTTCTGAAATACTAAATTTAGACACAAAATACAATGTTGTTACATTGGAAAATCAAAAAAGCAGAACAAGAAACAATTACTTTAAGAAAAATTGACCTACTAGGTTAGTCAAAAAGTTTTGAAAGCGGAAATGAATATACATTTTTTTTGGGGGGAAATCACTTTTATTGCTCAGTATAGTCTCCCATAAGATCAATACACTTGGTCCAACGATCTTCCAACTTTGTTGTCCCATCACGGAAGTGACTTTCTGGAAGGCCTGCAAAATACTCCTCTACGACGGCTATAACCTCTTCGTTTGATGAAAAATGCTTTCCACGAAGGAATTTTTTGAGGTGTGAGAACAGCCAGAAGTCAGAGAGAGCTAAATCTGGCGAATAGGGTGGATGCTGCAACAATTCGTACCCCAATTCACTGATTTTCGCGATGGTTTTTTGAGCTGTGTGAGCAGGTGCATTGTCTTGATGAAAAATGATTTTTTTCTTCTGCAAACCGGGTCTTTTTTCACAATTGTTTTCATCCAATTGGTCCAAAAGGTCACAATAGTAATCAGAGTTGATTGTCTTACCATTTTGGAGATAATCTATCAATAAAATTCCTTTTGCATCCCAAAAAACTGACGCTAACACCTTCTTGGCCGATTTCTGGACACGAACTCGCTTCGGAGCCAAAGTGCCTGGTTCTCACCACTCCTTAGCCTCTTGTTTTGATTCAGGATCATGGTGGTAGACCCAAGTCTCATCCATAGTGATGAATCGACGCAGAAAAACCTTTTTATCCTTTCTAAATTGCTCCAAATGTTGCTCAGAAAGTCGCATTCGAACGTTTTTTTGTTGCATTGTTAGCAAATGCGGCACCCATTGTGCACACAGTTTTTTGAAACCCAAAACTTCAGCCAAAATATGCCATGTTGTACCATGTGAGATGCCTATGGTGTCAGCTATCACATCCACAGTCGATCGATGATCTTTCAAAACCATATCCTGTATTTTCGCTATGATTTCTGGTGTTGATGCACTTTTTGGACGTCTTGAGCGTGGATCGTCTTCAACGCTTGTACGGCCACGCTTAAACTCCAAAACCCATCGGTGAGCGGTTGGAAATGAAGGAGAAGACTCCTTTAATACTTTCACCATCTTGGCATGGATCTCAGTAGCCGATAAACCTTCCAAAACAAAAAATTTAATCACTGCACGATATTCGGATTTTTCCATTGTTAAAAAATACACTGACACGTCAACTTCAAATGGCTTGTAAACAAAGAATGAATTGACAGATTGAAATGAAATTTTGAGTGCGTTCTTATAAAAGATGAAATATTAAAATGGCGTAGAAATTTTGGTTTTCTACTGCTCCATAGATGTCGCTTTCAAAACTTATTGTCTAACCTATTATATATACAATTTTTTGTTAAAAAATAGCCTTTTTTATAAATTTGATCGACTCAATAATTTTTTTTAGAGATTGTATATTATATTGAATGAAAACTCAAATAAGATAACTAAACAGCCCGTACATTACAGTAAACAATCATATACATCTAGTAATCTTACTAGCAACATTTTTTTGCTAAAATATGAAATACTTACGGCTATCTTTATCTTCTTGTCACGTTCTCTAAAACAAAAACCACCAGTAGTCCCCTATTATATAAGAATCCCATCTAACTTGATATCGTTGTTTCATCCTGTGAATATCCTGAAGGAATCTTTCCCTTGTTCATCCCTTAGAGCTCCTATGTTCTCTGGGAAAAAGTCCAGATGGGAATGCGGGAAGTGTATTTTCAGTGACATTCGACATCTTAGCTTCTGGTAACTATGCAAGAGTCCCTGTACAAGCTGTTTTCTTAATTACTTAACAACCACTAAAAACACTTCCAAAGGCTTTCTAAGCTTCTATTTCTTCAGCACTTAATTTTTTTTCGAAATTTTCACCTTTCAAAAGTTTCAGTTTTTTAGTCAAAAACTAATTTCAAGTTTTTCTCTTAAAAGGTATGTGATGAAACATTTTCAAGTTCATATTCGTTATCAGCACACAAAAAATTACCTAAAATGACCGTTTTCACACTTGTGACAAAAACCTTGTTAACTCTTCCCTTTTGGTGCTAAAATTGAAACGCGCGCTCCGGCGTTGGGTAGTGAGTACGCGATAAAAAATTAGCGATTTTAAATCGGAAAAATAAGAACATTCATAGATAATCCCCTTAATTAATTATAATTGAAGTTAAAAATTATAATAATTGAGATTTATTTGCTGAAAACATTAAAAAACCATCTGGCAACGCTCACGGAACGGGCGTAGGTCTAATCTGGTTGCAAGTCCAAAAGCTACTGCGGCGCGGAGCGGTAGTGGCTTACTCCCGGCGTGGCTTACGCTTGCGACGATTGAGACAATTGAGATCCTCGCAATTCAGTGAAGTATGCAAGAGTGAGATGCGAATATAGTGTCGCACTTCCCGCATACTCTTCACCTATCGTCAAGACCCAAGGTCGAGGCACTCACAGCGTTTAAATGCGAATTTGTTTCCGATCTTCACAAAACACCTACGATGTAGTCGATAAATTTTGATTATTATTAATATTATTTTTTAAATCAATGCGTAAATATATTATGGAGGAATAGGTAAAATCTTAACCTTGTATTTATAATATTTATAGAGATATTGATGGTTATTAGAAGCAACGTGTAGAAGATACCCAACACAGGTAAGGAAAGGTTAACTAGTGTTATCGGTTGGCTATCTCCAAGGACATACTAGTGTAATCGGTTGGTTATCTCCAAGGACATACAAGTATAATTGGCTGGCTATCTCCAAGGACATACTTGGCGGAAGCACTTTCAGTCTGAACGGGGCTAGCTCCGTTGGATCTGGAGATCTGGATTATCCTTCCCCCCTTGCCAGGGATGACTCCTCACCCGATTTTCAAAGCCTTCCTTGAGGTCGACTTGACAACATCGTTGATCATACTCTTCCGTGAGAAGACAAACATTTAAATTATTTCCTTGCATCACGATATGCCTCGGCTCCCCGTGGGTACAACCAAATTATTAAACTATCCAATTTCTCTTTGGCCATAAGAGTTTTAATGGCAACACCATTTAGTTTCAATCTTATTTCTTTGTCCTGTTGCATTATTTGTGGTCATCTGGATCAATCCGCAGTGCACAGTGATGTGGCTGATGAGTTTTCTGGAATCCAACGGCTCGTGCCCTTAAAAAAAACCTCCAAGGCACAGCTTTGCTTTCCAGCTTAATTTACTTTAGAGATTAACGCATGTGTTTTAAAAGAAACTGGAATAACCCTTTTTTTATACAAGCTTTTGTCAAAATTGGCAAATATATGCGAGGCAGGAGAATACTTCAGCAAGCAGCGGTGACATCTTGTGAATATATGTTTGCCAGATATTCACCGCGTTGTACTAATTTGGATATTTCAAGAGTCTAATTTGTCCAATTTATTTCCGTTACTACTGTTACGTAAGAATTTGGCATCATCGATAGAAAAAGTATGTTTTTCACGGTGACAATGATTAGCCATTTCAGAATAAATTAGAGGATTTGTTAAGGCGGATTTGTGTTCACGAAATCTCTTTTCAAATGTTCTTCCTGTCTTTCCTATATAGAAATGATCACAGTCAGCACATAAAAGTTTAAACACACCACTGTTGTTAAGTATTCCATTTTTGCCTTTCCCATTAAATAAGAGTTTCGGGAGATTAAAGTTAGTGTAAAAAGCTGGCTTTATGTGACTTGGAATATTTTTGGTTATTTCATATGATATGTTTTTTATAAATAGGACTTTGCTCCATTTATAGGTATGCTTATAGGTGGCGTTAAATATAAAATCTTTTATAAGTTTCTTTTTTGTTTTGTTTTTTAAAACGGATTCAATGAGGCTTAATTTACTTTGTCAAATCATATTTTTTTTGTTTCCTACTACACATCTTCCACTCAATATTTTTTTACTTTATATTGATTAGGGCACTCATTCATTTATTGAACATGTCCTTACCATAATTTTATTGTTATAAAAAATATTCTTCCCAAGTGTCCTTAACACTTGCCACCCTATGATGGATAGTAAGTGACCAGGACTTACATAATAAAATGATTTTATAGCTAATTTCAAAAAATAACCTAGCAGGTTCTGCATAATTTTAATTTAAAACATACATTTTTCACTGGATGCTGACCGTCCAGCACAGTGGTTGGCGGAATTGTTTAGCACAGTAAGGCAAGTGTTAAATGTCCTTGCAAATATATAGAGGTAGGGCTGTCTATAACATGGTTCGTAAGCTTCCGGTTACCATTTAGCAAGAAAAATGTCATCAACTTTACAATGAATATATTTTTTTACTAAAAGTAGCTTTCGTAGAAAAACCCCCTCCGTGGGCTAGTTGATAAGACGCCTGCCTGTCAACTAGTCCGGGGTTTGCGGGTGTAATTCCTGGTGGAACCCAGTTTTAAAAAAAATCCAATATGTTTTTCACTCACTTATGTATGTCACATGATATATCAAGTGAGATAACACAGGGGATATCACCTCATGTCACATGAGATATAAATGAATGTCTGGAGATATCACTTAATATCACGTGAGAGATTATTGAGTAACATAGGAGATATATAAATTAATGGCACACGAGATATCACGGAACGTCGCATGATATATAATATCAATGACTGTCACAGAAGGTATCAATTAATGTCAAATGAGATATAACTTAATATCACGTGAGATATCACTGAGAAACACAAGAGATATATAAATTAATGGCACACGAGATATCACGGACTGTCACTTGATATGTCAATCAATGTGACAGGAGGTATCAATGAATGTCAAATGAGATATCACATAACATAAAACTGAGTGACACAGGAGATATATAAATACATGGCACTGGAATGTCCCATGAGATATCCATGAATGTCACAGGAAGTATCAATGAAGGTCAAATGAGATATCACTTAATAACACATTATACTATACAATATATCACTGAGTGACACAGGAGACATATAAATAAATGACACACGAGATATCATGAAATGTCACATGAGATATCAATGAATGTCACAGGAGGTATCAATGAATGTCAAATGAGATATCACTTGATATCACAGGAGGTATCATTGAGTGACACAGGAGATATTGTATATAAATTAATGACACACGAGATATCATGAAATGTCACATGAGATATCAATAAATGTCACAGGAGATATCAATTAATATCAAATGAGATATCACATAAGATATAACTGAGTGGTACAGGAGATATATAAATACATGGCACTGGAGTGTCCCATGAGATATCCATGAATGTCACAGGAAGTATCAATGAATGTCAAATGAGATATCACTTAATAACACATTATACAATATATCACTGAGTGACACAGGAGATATATAAATAAATGACACGCGAGATATCATGAAATGTCACATGAGATATCAATGAATGTCACAGGAGCTATCAATGAATGTCAAATGAGATATCACTTGATATCACAGGAGGTATCATTGAGTGACACAGGAGATATTGTATATAAATTAATGACACACGAGATATCATGAAATGTCACATGAGATATCAATGAATGACACAGGAGATATCAATTAATGTCAAATAAGATATAACTGAGTGGTACAGGAGATATATAAATACATGGCACTGGAATGTCCCATGAGGTATCCATGAATAACACAGGAAGTATCAATGAATGTCAAATGAGATATCACTTAATAACACATTATATATCATTGAGTGACACAGAAGATATATAAATAAATGACACACGAGATATGATGAAATGTCACATGAGATATCAATGAATGTCACAGGAGGTATCAATGAATGTCAAATGAGATATCACTTGATATCACCGGAGGTATCATTGAGTGACACAGGAGATATTGTATATAAATTAATGACACACGAGATATCATGAAATGTCACATGAGATATCAATGAATGTCACAGGAGATATTAATTAATGTCAAATGAGATATTACTTAATATCACGGGAGGTATCAATTAATGTCACATGAGATATTACTGAATGACACAGTTGATGTTTCTTAATGTCACACAAGATGTTATTTAATATTACTCGACATCACGTAATGTCACAATATATATCAATCAATTTAATTGTGATATACTAATAACCGAAGCCGCTACCTTTCTATCTTTACTTCTCGTTAAGCAGAGCCAGCTCTCTAAATAACGTTTAATAAATTATCCTTCATTTTTTTATACCCCTTCGTATTAAAAATCTTAAACGCCCCTGCCTTAAGCCATACATTTGTCTAGTGAACTTCACTCCTGGGACCCAGATGTGAAAACAACATCAACTTAGCGTATTGGAGGCGCTTGTTTCAGAGCAGTGGCGTGCCTAACATTACTTTTATTTTATGGGGTTCATATTAAATTATTAAAAAAAAGTATTTCCTGGAGTTGTTTAAAAATAATGAGCTTAGTATATACAATAGAATGAGAGCAGATTATGCAAAGTAAAGGGTCTTTCAAATTGAGCGTTTTTTTTTTATTCTTGGATAAAACACAGATGGCGTCGTGAACTTGCCCAGGTCTTGTGACATTTGAGAAGTGTAATATATGAAATTCATCAAAATGGAGTCGTATACAATACAACAACGCGTTCAAATTGTTGAATTATTTTATGTATTGTAATTGGCCACCAAGATCATGGGATCTGGCACCGTTGAACTATTTTCACTGGGGTTAGGTTTAATTTGTGTTGCAAATTTTCTTTACATAACATATTATCAAATGAATTCATTATGTTCGTTCAGAATTCTGCCGCCAGGTTAATACTGGATGTTTCGCGAAGCAAGTCCGACACTAGGCTCTTTGGGCACTCCAGCAAATGTCGCGTGGACTGTCACTCCTCACCGCAAATACAGTCGATCCATCACGTAACATTCCCTGTTTCAACATGTTCCCCTTAGTTCTCTCGATTCTCTAGATAAAAAATTAATGACAGGATTAGAAATGAGGATATGAGTAAACAATGCGGATTGAAAGAAGATGCCTCGTTTAGCATCTTCAGACCTGGTGTCCATTACAATGGACACAGTGTTCACGTGCACTTTCGTTATTGCCATTACTAGACCTCGTATCTGAGAATCCTCTCGCTATTGCGACGTCAATTTAGTAGGAAAACGAAGCTGTACCTGTGTTTATTTTTCTTTCTTTATTCCTTTTTTAAAAGAATAGATATGACGGAAGTCATAAGTATTTTTATATCTTTGAATACTAGGCGGAAAAAAATGCCTGTGCCGTTCGAGGGGATTAGTACAGAGCGGGATTCGAACTGGTTGCCTTCCGCATGAAACTTTACTACGCTCTACGCTTTGCACTTTACGAACAACGTTGTGGTATATTTCTGTTTCCAATGATAACAAGTGAAGTGTAGAATGCTGAATTACCGACTTTGAACTTTTTGGACGTCATCTATCTAAACACATATGACACTTGTTCTCCTCGCATTAACCCTTCCTTCTCTGTGATGTGTAACTAGCACACATTGCTTCTAAAAACTTTAATATCTCTATAAATATAATAAATACTGGGTTCAGATTTTAGGTATTCCTCCGTAATACATTTACGCATCGGATGAAAAAATAATATTAATAATAATTAGCACTTATCGGCCACATCAGAGATATTTTGTGAAAATCGGGAATAAATTCACCGATACAATCAAACGTGTGCCAGTGTGTGATGTAGGTATATTCATTCTAAAATACTGATATGGGTGAGGAAGCTTAATAATATTTTAAATAAAAGTATGCTTATAGACATAATTAACATTTTTAAATGATTTAATTATTGTATGAAAAACGATATCTATTATAGCACATAAACATTCCTTACCTTTATTGAAACTTTTGAGCCTGTTTGGATTTCGCTAGTCTTTTAATGTTTGGTGTTGAAAATATGAAGATGGATTCAGTTATGACGCCTATTTTAAAAGAATAAGTAGGCGCAAGGATGCAATGCGCCACTTGTAATCATCCTATGCGCCACGTTTGGCGCATGCGCCGAGATGGTATGGGCACGTTGGACGCAGAGCACCCGATCATATTATGAACCAGGCAATCTCCATGGATCTTCCTCGAATAATAACCAGAGGAAGATCAAATAATTCATGGGTGGTGCAAAAAGATAACCTGATGCAGAGGCACGGCCTGGGACACGTAGTCCGGGACAGAAGAGCATACAACCTGAGGACGAGGAGAGCTGACCCCAACAGTCTTCGCAGACAGTGAGTTGGGATGGAGCCAGGGAAAAGAGATCTTGACTAATACGTCATAATGTTGCAATTCATGTAAAAGTTTTATACTTAAGAATTAATTCACGTCTAAAAAGGTTTAGATGAAGAACGGAGCTTTAAAATAGTTCAGCTACGTAGAAAAAAAACTTTGTATATAAGAAGATTTGAGAAACTGAACAACTCTGCCATTTAAGAAGTGTTTTCTTAGTTGATGGAATATTATTGAGAGATATGTAATGGCGTGAAGGGATAGGCAACAAAATCATCATTATTTTGTCGTGTAGCTCATGACTGAGCATCGTGACTCCCATGAAAGTCTCTGATGACTCCTCTCCATCCATCCCTGCACTCCACGGCACGAAGGGCAGTTGTTAAGGGTAGTCCAGTAGCGTCTCTCACTTGGTCAGTCCAACCATTGGGATTCTTCCTCTTGTGCGTCGTCCTTCCACGCCTCCAGTAACCACAAACCTCTCCAGACTGTTAAGGGTAGTCCAGTTGCGTCTCTCACTTGGTCAGTCCAACGCATTGGAATTCTTCCTCTTGTGCGTTGTCCTTCCACGCCTCCAGTAACCACAAACCTCTCCAAACTGTTAAGGGTAGTCCAGTAGCGTCTCTCACTTGGTCAGTCCAACGCATTGGGATTCTTCCTCTTGTGCGTCGTCCTTCCACGCCTCCAGTAACCACAAACCTCTCCAAACTGTTAAGGGTAGTCCAGTAGCGTCTCTCACTTGGTCAGTCCAACGCATTGGGATTCTTCCTCTTGTGCGTCGTCCTTCCACGCCTCCAGTAACCACAAACCTCTCCAAACTGTTAAGGGTAGTCCAGTAGCGTCTCTCACTTGGTCAGTCCAACGCATTGGGATTCTTACTCTTGTGCGTCGTCCTTCCACGCCTCCAGTAACCACAAACCTCTCCAAACTGTTAAGGGTAGTCCAGTTGCGTCTCTCACTTGGTCAGTCCAACGCATTGGGACTCTTCCTCTTGTGCGTCGTCCTTCCACGCCTCCAGTAATCACAAACCTCTCCAAACTGTTAAGGGTAGTCCAGTTGAGTCTCTCACTTGGTCAGTCCAACGCATTGGGATTATTCCTCTTGTGCGTCGTCCTTCCACGCCTCCAGTAACCACAAACCTCTCCAAACTGTTAAGAGTAGTCCAGTAGCGTCTCTCACTTGGTCAGTCCAACGCATTGGGACTCTTCCTCTTGTGCGTCGTCCTTCCACGCCTCCAGTAACCACAAACCTCTCCAAACTGTTAAGGGTAGTCCAGTAGCGTCTCTCACTTGGTCAGTCCAACGCATTGGGACTCTTCCTCTTGTGCGTCGTCCTTCCACGCCTCCAGTAACCACAGTCCTTTCAACATATATGTCTTTCCCGATCATTGTGCCCAAAGAATTAAAGGATTCATCGAAGGCATATTGTCAAAATTCTTAGTTCTTCGAGAATGGAGGCGTTATTTCGTCTTGATGTCCATGGAATTCTTAACATCCTTCTGGAGAAAGATGCTAGAGCAGCACATTTCAACTACATATATTCTATTTTTATATTGTCCTCTGAGTCCAATTCTCCGCGCCATACATACATTTTGTAAAGACGAGGCTTATCTAGACGCATTTTCTTTGTGATCGTTGCGTTTTATAGAAAACTCTTACTCTAGGCAACTACAAACTGCTGAAATACGCATGCTAAGATGGTCAGCTGGCGTGTCCCTAAGAGACAAAATAAAAAAGCTCACGCATTCGTGGAAGCCTAGGTGTTACAGACATCAACAACAAGATGGAGGAGAGGCGAATGGATTGAGATAGTATGGGCACGTTGGACGCAGAGCACCCAATCACATTGTGAACCAGGCAATCTCCATGGATCTTCCTCGAATAACAACCAGAGGAAGACCAAATAATTCATGGGTGGTGCAAAAAGATAACCTGATGCAGAGGCTTGGCCTGGGGGACGTAGTCCGGGACAGAAGAGCATACAACCTGAGGGCGAGGAGAGCTGACCCCAACAGTCTTCGCAGACAGTGAGTTGGGATGGAGCCAGGGAGAAGATGCCTTTTATTGAAAACCCAAGTCTTGTGGGGAGGACAATGTCCTTCTTGACTGATATCTTTGAAGACTGGGTGATGTCCCTGCTAAAGAATACTCTTTCAGAGTATTATATGAACAGAGGTGTATTTTTTATAAGATGATGAGGTGAAACCTTGAAACCAGCACGTTATACCGTTATGTAAACTGGAATAAACAAAACAAATGACAATGTCTTTAAACCTCCACAGTATTAAAACCTTGATTTTAAATTGTTTATAAATAGTAAAGCATATGTTGTTTATATGTACTTCTTATTTTTCTAAGTGTCATGTCAGGTCCCCTCAACGTTGAATATCACTTGAGAGTAGACGTCTTTGTCCCCGGCAGCCCGAAAAAGATCCCCAACGCTCCTTATACCAGCCCAATCACGTATATTGCGGAACCAGAATATTTGCCTCCTGCGAACATCTCTTCGACGCTGTATTTTACCTTGGATGATCAGGTGCAGTAATTTGTACTTTTCTCATCTCTAAGTACATGACCCAAATAGGACACCTTTCGGATTTTAATATTAGTCAGCAACTCTCTATCAACTTTGGCCCTTTGAAGAACCCTCGTGCTGCTGACCATATCCGTCCAGGGTATCCGTAGCATTCTCCGGTGTATCCACATTTCGAATGCTTCCAGTCGGTTTATACTACCAACTTTGAGGGTCCATGATTCCACTTCATGTAATAACACTGACCAAACGTACCATTTAACTAACAATTGTCGAAGTTTCAAGTTAATATTATCATCGCAGAATACGCTTCTCATTTCATTAAAAGCCGCACGAGATGTTTCAATTCTGCACTTGACTTCGGTTTATAATAAATGTTTATAATTTTACTTGAAAAATTGGTTCATTTCTTAATAAAAAAAGCACTTTTCAAGTAGTTTACCTGTACACTTGTGGTGTCTGCTCTGTAAACGAAACTATACAATTCGTAATTTTATTTTTTATAAAAAGTCATGACTCCCCGCCACTGCTTTCCAAAGGCGGGCAGTAACATACTCGTACAGTAAACTCGTAATCACACGTGTGTCTAGAAACTAGTTGATTTCCCAAGCGGTTCGCCTTGGCATCGTGTTTCCACGTTCCTCCTGGCATAATATCTCCTGCTCGCCGCACCTCCGCCCTGTCTGGCTAATTTGCGCGAATATTATTGTTTAGTTATGCCAGACAGAAACACTGCCGGGAGACTATCAAATACATTTTATATGATCAAGAAATAATAAAAGTGACTATATGTTTACTTGTTCTATGGTTATTATAACAATCACACTGTGAATATGTTTATTTGTTATATGATTATTATAACGATCACACTGTGAATATGTTTATTTGTACCTTAGCGGAATGCTTTATTGATACGTCGTGATGATTATGATTGTTTTGTATTTAAAATAAAATACGTCGATTCAGGAATGCGGAAAGTGAGAGTGAACAATCAATGAATAGTAAACAGCAATGAATGGTCAAGTGAATAATCTTTATTTGTCGATAAGTAGGTATTTATAGATGTGCGTGAATGCGCCCGCCATATATACTTTATCTCACTCCTGCGCGTGCAGAGGTGTTTGCAGATGTTGCGGATAATATAGTGGGTAGAATATTTATTGGCGAAAACGGTGAGACAACGCGATGCGTTCTCTTTCCACCGTGGAATGTAACGTAAATATTATTTGCGTGTAAACAATATTGATGTTCTGGTATGCGACCTTTGTACATGTCCGAAGGTTGGTTCGTCGGTCGTTGACCGTGCGTGTTGACAATATTTAGGGACGACGGTATTTCCTACAGTACTATGATTATTATAACGATCACAATGTGAATATGTTTATTTGTACTATGATTATTATAACGATCATACTGTGAATATGTTTACTTGTACTATGATTATTATAACGATCACACTGTGAATATGTTTACTTGTACTATAATTATTATAACGATCACACTGTGAATATGTTTACTTGTACTATGATTTTTATAACGATCACTCTGTGATTTTCTGATTTATAGTCGTGTCATCTATAAAGACGAAATAAACTGTAAAAAAATACGAAAACTATTGAAAAATTGGTATTAATTTAACACTTTAAGACCCGAAAAAAATTACATTAACCATTTAACACTTTAAGACCCGAACAAAATTACTTTCCCAGTGTCCGGTATGTTTTTAAGAAATTTTCACTAAATTGCTACTTCTAAGTAAACATGCAGAATATTGTAATGATAATTTTTATATTTGTTTAAAATATTTTATTTATTAAATTAACTATAGAAATTATGTCAACATTTTTCTCTGTAGAGAGCTACACCACACCCCTTACACATACACCGGGTCTCACTTCTCTTCTTGTGTGCAGTACAACACACACTTTGCAAGTTCTGCAGAGTGTTTCTCTTTTGTCAGTTGGTGGAATACATGTTAATCAATGAATGAATATTTTCATAATGTAGAGTGCGCGGACGGCCCCTGCGTGCGATAAACGCGGAACAAACGTTGAGTTAGCGCAAGCTGACAACATAAGCGGTCCAATCAAGGTGCTTGCAATGCGCGATAAGCTTAACATAAGAGACGCAAAATGGAGTGATAATATTCTCATCTTCTGAAATACGGGAATCGTTCATACACGTTAAATGAATTCACTTTAGATATTTTCTGGACTCTTTCAATTATAAATATATTTTTTTGACATGTTTTCAATTATTTCAATGTCTTGAGTCTATTATTTTGATGAGTTATTTTGAAATATTTTCATTTTCAAGTGAATGCAATGTCCAAAAAGGTAACGAATTAGAGAAACATAACGAGCTGTGAGAGGAGTTGTATGGATTGTAAAGGAAACATAGCATAGACCACTTTGGATCTGTTTTCTATGTTTACCTTGTTAGATAAATGGAGTAGTGATAGTTTTGTATGTATATGTCATATTTGACAAACTCGTATATTCAATTCTTCCGAAAGCTTTTTGTATTGTGAGGAATATTACAACATTTTGAATTGTGAGGAATATTAAAACATTTTGTATTGTGGGGAATATTAAAATACTTGTTTTTGTGAGGAATATTAAAACATTTTGTTTTGTGAGGAATATTAAAACATATTGTTTTGTGAGGAATATTAAAACATTTTGTTTTGTGAGGAATATTAAAATATTTTGTTTTGTGAGGAATATTAAAATATTTGGTTTTGTGAGGAATATTAAAACACATTGTTTTATGAGGAATATTAAAACATTTTGTTTTGTGAGGAATATTAAAACATTTTGTTTTGTGAGGAATAATAAAACATTTTGTTTTGTGAAGAATATTAAAATATTTTGTTATGTGAGGAATATTAAAACATATTGTTTTGTGAGGAATATTAAAACATTTGGTTTTCTGAGGAATTATTTTGGAGTGTGAGGAATATTAAAATATTTTGGATTGTGAGGAATATTAAAACATTTTGTTTTGTGAGAATAATAAAACATTTTGTTTTGTGAGGAATATTAAAATATTTTGTTATGTGAGGAATATTAAAACATATTGTTTTGTGAGGAATATTAAAACATTTGGTTTTCTGAGGAATTATTTTGGAGCGTGAGGAATATTAAAATATTTTGGATTGTGAGGAATATTAAAACATTTTGTTTTGTGAGAATAATAAAACATTTTGTTTTGTGAGGAATATTAAAATATTTTGTTATGTGAGGAATATTAAAACATATTGTTTTGTGAGGAATATTAAAACATTTGGTTTTCTGAGGAATTATTTTGGAGCGTGAGGAATATTAAAATATTTTGGATTGTGAGGAATATTAAAACATTTTGTTTTGTGAGGAATAATAAAACATTTTGTTTTTTGATAATATTAAAATAGTTTATGTTGTGAGGAATATTAAACATTTTTTATTTATCCTAATGATATACGCTCTAAAAGGCCGACTACCATTGTTGACAATCAAATAAAGGCTTTGATCGAGAGTAACTAGCGTTCTACAACACGAGATATTACTGAAATACTGAAAATGTCAAAAAAAAAACATTCACAAGAATTTGTTGCAATTTTGCGTTTAAATTTGACCTCAAAAATACGAATTAGCTTTCTGGACAACCTAACATTATTTTATATACGGTTTGGTTATAAATCGTTGAAAGAAAATGTTAAGATAAAAAATCCAACAAATTAAAACAAATTATCTAAACCCCCTACAAAGATAAGGGTTGAAAGTGACGGGAGGCTTTAAGAACACTTTATCTACTCATGTTTAAACCGTTTATAGAATTCCACTCCCTTAGGACACTGAGAATTTTCCCGCAAGTCACATAGCGGTGGGACATTAAGAGATGCTGCAAAATAAAAACCAGGAGGGGGTTTCAATTAAATACTTTAAATTTGAATATTTATCTTAAAAAACTAAGTTTTTTTTTGTTATCACCTTATAAATTCCATCGTTTCCATTGCATCATCAAATGCTATGTTTCAATTGAGGATAATCAGAAAACACAAATAATTATATTTTTTCAACGTTACCGAACAATCTCAATGCTTCACATGCTGAAGTGAGCTGATGCTAACAAGCAAACTAACTGGCCACTCCGCTGTACTGAATCCGATGACACATCAAAGTGAGACGGTCGAAGCACAACAGCATATTTTTTTCAATGTGCAAGCTGTTGTACTTCAGCAAACACACACTGTCGACAACTTCAACCTAAAGTTCTAATGGTATAGCTATCAAAGTTCCAAGACAATCGACATGTTTTATCTGTTGCAGACTTTTGTTAAATAGAATTATTATTTGACATCATTGATAGTGTTTGGATTAATATTTAGTAACTAGACTCTAGTCTGTTTCCAATGCAGCTGCTAGGCTGAGATATATTTGTTACCATCACACACAGAAAGATCTACAAAGGTTTCTCTGTCGTTCATTTTCTATTATGTTATCTTAAATACTCGTATATGAATTTTCGGGGAAGTTCTTAATC
>CATKWJ010000442.1:0-32716 GCA_949825065.1 Odontocerum albicorne | reverse complement strand
TTATTTATTGAATACAAGTTTTGGCTGAAGACTATATTTTTAATCATAAAGAAAATATTACGTGAAGCATCCCAACTCTTAAAGACGAATAAATAAATATATGTACAGTTGGGATACGATTCTAAAACTTTATAACTCATGACAACACCATCTCTCAACCGAACTCATCCCCAGATCTGAAGATGACTTGCCATTCAATCATAAAATGTTATGTATGAGACAAATTGACGTATAACTACAAAAATAAGCCTTGTGTACGACAGTTTCTGAAAAACAAAATCATTAAAAAAAACTCATAACGCTTTTTTTGTTTATTAAAAGCAGTGCATAAATGTTTCTATACAAATTACAGCGGAATAAGATCTTAACTGAGATCAAAATTAGGATGTTTACAATAGATTACAATTCCTCGAACCATTAGTCTGACAAGACCATTGGGAACAGCATTGTTGCCATTGATTTGCAGGGAAATCTCTAAATTATTTGGACCTAATAATGAGGAACGATAAGTCTGAATGGTTTCATCATTATAATTGACAGCCTCTCTCGGCCCTTTACTGAACGCAAATCTCTTTTTTTGTATTTCTCTTCTTCCTTGAAAGATAACGAAAAAAAATACGTGCTTATCAGATATTAATTTAACGAAGGTGTTTTATAGTTATGTTATTAAAAAAGTTTAATTCATGGAAATTTTAGATCATAAAGCACTTAAATATTTCGGATCATTTCTATAAAAATATACCGAACACACAACAAAGATTTGATTGGCTGAGGAAGGTCCTAGAATAGAAAAAAATATTGCACTTAATATCAACACATGAAATTTGACTTCGCCAAAAAATATCGTTTATACAAAATACAAGCATGATTTACGAGAATTTATTTCAAAAACATCCAGAATTTGTTTCAAGCGCCCAAAGATAATGGGAAGTTTACATTCATAAATCCTTGAATTGGGCAGTATTAGAATCCGCTAAGATGATAATCCTCAACAGTATTTTAGAATCAATTTTAATGTATGAAAGTGAAACATGGAGATGGAAAAAGACTGAAATTAGTCGAATTAAAGCTGTTAAAATACTTGCTCTGAAAAAATACATCGATGACAATGACAAATGTATGACAGATTACGGAATGACGTAATAAGGGATGAATTTGAACATGGTATGGTTGATATGTTTAGTAAGATGGGAAAGAGAACACTGAGATTGTTTGGACATGTAGAATAAATTAATGAGAAAAGACTAACGAAACAAATATACAATGCAAATGTGAGTAACAGGCGCGGTAGTGGAAGACTAAAGAATGTATTATTGGGTCAAATCAATAATGTTTAGAAAGAAGGTAACATAAAATGTCAAAAAAAGCATAGGTGTATGGGTGTAGAAGAGGCGAAGGATGTATGTTGAGATAGGAAAGTGTGACGCTCTGCCTACTCTGACAGGGAAATTATTAATTGACTTAGTTATTGATCACCTTCTTCTTAATTCCCTTCCTATTCCCATCGATCACCATTCTTCTTAATTCCCTTCCTATTCCCATCTGAATTATTTTACAGTTCATATTATTGTGTTTATTGATTCATTTGATTTTGGTTTTTGAAGTAACTTTACTTTTGACTAGAAATAAGTTTTAAAGGAATGATTAACCCACTTTACATTATAATTTATAGTAGATAACTCTACGTTTTAGACCGATCGCACAGTCCGTCTTCAGAAGTAAAACGTTCAATGTTCTCGTGCGTAAGATGACTATTAAATTATAATGTACAGTGAACAATGATTACTTAAACATTATTTTCAATCATGTCTAACAAGTACGAGCAATATCAAATATCTCATTAGTTTTATTTCTTAACTCGGACACTGGAAAAAATATATATTGTTGATGGTTGTATGAAATTGTAATACAAAACTTAACTTTCTGATTTTATATGGAAAATAAAGTGTTGAATAAATTAATATCAATAAAGTGCAAATCTGTAATTTAATGGGCATGTTAAAACAGACATCATCTGTTTGTAGCATTTACATGTCTGTAGAGTTTCTTCAGATGAATAACGTTTATTTGAACAAAAAGTTAAATAGTTAGTTCTTCTCTGTTTGAGATACGTGATGAGAATTGTCTACAAGTTCATGACCTTCAAAGGCCTCGGGGGAAATGGGAATGACTACATATCTGAGATTTGTTCCTATGATAGTTTTGCTGAACTTGGAAGTCGAGCACTGAGATACGTAAACAAGATAATCGAGTTGACTATGTCCAAAAATTCGAAGTTTTCCAATAGAATCATTGTCTGTCTCTTAGCCTGTTCAGTGGAATGGTATATTTGTAAATTCTTAACTTGGTAAAAACTATGTTCGTTTACAAAAGAAAATTTAAAGCTTTTCTCTATTTCTAAAACAACGAAGAACCTTCAGAATGACACAATGTCACCTAACGGTGCTGAATAAATAATCGGCATCATCATTCTGTTTAAAAAAATACATAGATTTTTATTGGCTAAAACAAATAACTTATTTATTCAATTTGAAGTAATCCAAAGCGCTTAACGAATCGATTGAATGCTTGTTAAAGTAATTTAAAAGTTTGAATAAGTTTTCATGATTTTAAATACCAAGAATGGGCCCAACTTTCCAAGAAATTTAAGGGAATTAAAATCGCATTGAACTACAAAACTTTTTGTAGAGAAGTAAACGCTAAGGATTTTATCGGGAAAGGTTTTGAGTAATAAATACCTTTGGATTTGTAGGTCATTTAGAGGAAATAAAATTTACTTTATCCGATTTGTTTTATTTAACAATTACATTTAATGGCCGCGTGGTAACGCACTGGACTTGCGTGCGGAAGGTCGCCACTTTTTTCCTCAAGTACAAGCACTTTTTCCCTTTAGTATTCGAAGGCTTATTGATACATATGACTTCAGTCATACTTATTCTTTCCAAAAAATAGTAAAAAAATAAATTAAAAACATGCTGGTGGGCCATCGGATCCAGCACAGCGGCGTAGCTGGTGAGTTTGCTGGTGTACAACGGCTCACTCACTTAAAAAAAAACGAAAAACTCCACGGCAGAACTTTGCTTTCCAACTGAATTGACGTTGGAATGGCGAGGAGATCCTCGACTACGAGGCGCAGCATCGACAACCTTTAATAAAATACAATTTTTATTTTCTTTGTCCATTGTTGACAAACTTATCATCGAATAAATAAATGTACCTATTTATTTTCAACTCAAGAGTTTTGGTTACATTATTAACTTGCATTTTATTGTAAAATTAATTTTGATTGACTCAATATTTAATGTACACACTTTTAAAAAATACGGAAGAAAAATCATTTAATAATGAATATTAAACGTGATCACCAGTTTAAGTCTGTTTGAATTAACTGCTCTTGTAAACATTTAAATAAACATTACAAGTCGTCCATAAGAAGTAGTATACTATTATGTTCTACAATTTGGTCACCAAACTATCCTATCCATTCCAACACGACAGAAATTGTCCAAAAATACATTTCTGCGACATTCATTTTACGTCTCGACATCTCACCTGACATGCTTGAATAATATATCTTACTGAATTACACCCGCCTTCTTAAATTCTCGAAAAAAAGTAATTATATTCGATTTGATATTTCTTTTACACAATATTTTTGAAAGCCCCGATATTTTGTCTAAATTGGTTTCCATACTCCTGCTAGAAACACAGGGAAATTTTAATAATGAAAATATATCAATCGTAAGATGCTAACGAACAACAGTTGAACGTCATGATAATCCAATATTTGGGTAACTCCATGTCTGGTTTAGGTGTTATTTTGAATGAAGATTTCAGGAAGGTCTTCATCTTCTTGACTTGAAGATCAGTTATAATATTTTACTTATTTTTAAGTTTTATTAATTTTTTATTTTCGTTAATCGTTTTTGATGATCGTATTTGAATATTATTATTTTTCAATGTTGTACTATAAATTCGTGGGTCATATCTATTTTGAGTTGTTTTTATTTTTTGAAGATGATGATATTTTATCTTTTGTTTAGTAATTACTATTGATATGATTAGTAAAAGGCAGTTAAGCATCATATATATTTTCGAAAAACATATAAAACCTTAAAATATTCAGCATGTAACCTTCAAATTAGATTGCATTTTTCTCAGGGTATATCATATACGAAACCCCCACCGGCAACCACTTTCTCAGAAACCTCCGAAAAGTTGATACAATGGTTACAGACTACACCTCAGTAGAAAGGTGAGTCTGATGCTGGAACACCCCAACAACTTGAAGAAGTTTAAATGGTTATAGTATATTTTATTGAATATCCAGCTTTATAGTATATTACGATATACGTGTATACAGTATTGCATTATCGGTTATTATACATCTGCCCCAACAAATTTGAAGATTATTGCTTTTGATAACTGGCTGAAGTTAGTATTTACAATATGACACTTGACATTACCTAATGAATGGTTTTGTACTCGTTATGACAATTCATATGACAACCCATAGCAAGTCTGTAGTGTCCATCAATTATAACACAAAAAAATTAGAACAATGTATAACAGAGTAAAGAATAAAGTTTTTGGATGTTTTGAATCTTTGAAAATACTAGTTTCACTTGGTACATGTTTTATGTAAAAAGAAATAAAATAAACAAATAAAACACTTATTTTATATGTGTTGTGTTCACCACCGGTTTATTTAGAGTTAACTACCGGTAGTAAACTCATAATAAACCGGTGGTGAATACAACACATATAAAATAAGTGTTTTATTTAAAGTTTTTGGAGATTAATATGAACTGAAGATGTACAACAGAGTAAGGAATAAAGTTTTTGGAGATAAAACTTAATGTACGAGTAAGTTGTAGCCAACCCCAGGAGGGAAATAGCGTGGTGGTGTGTATTATGGATGTAATATTATTGTTTCTGCAAGCCATAATTAACGCTTTGCCAATGGTTTAATTGATTGTGAAACAAGGCAAATAAAATAAAGTCCATAAAAGAACTCGGAACGCGAACTTCACGAATGTGCATACAAATAATTTGATCATGGACTCCATCTATAGATATTTATGATATATAGATATAAAAAACTAACATTGTGACCTAAAAACAGTAATTCATTTTAAACTTTTCGTAATAATTCGAATGAATGAATTCATTACCTTTGTTTTGTTATCAATTGATGCGGAAAATACCTCTTTTAGAACATTGAATATGAAAAGGATTGTTTTTTATTTCCTTTTTCAATGCAATTTATATTTCCAGTGCAAATATTTTTCAAAGAAGAAAAATATAACTGTTACTATAATACGTAAAAATAATAAATGTGCTCTCATTTGGTTAAATTTGAATTTTTTAATAGTATTCAAGGATCAAATGAACGTTTTTTATTGCCTAAATGACAAAAATGTTAATCCGCTTAAGCCAGATGATTTGGAGGAAAATCAAAGTTATCTGGAAACCAAAAAGTCTTTTTATAGAAAGAGTTGTTTTATTTATTTCATTCAATATAAAGATGGTCTCCGTGACCTAGGTGGTAAAACGCCTGTCCTCCAACCAGTTACAAGGGGATATTTAGTGTGGTTTTTATAAATATTTTAACATATTTCTGGTTGATTGGAAGAGGTTACTACATGGCAATAAGATACAATGAAAGGTTAAAACAATACCATCGTTTTTTTAGTCGATTGGGCATATATGCAAAAAATCTACCCTAATAAGGAGTAATGCAATATTGGATTCATATTTTATTATTAACTATTCATAGACCGCAAGGCACAACAAAATCTCTATCGTGAAAGATAACCGAAAGACTTTCAACAACATGCAGAAAAATCCTTACTTTAGACATGTTGCTAGAAAGAATGATGAAAGTGGGAGAAACTGATGATCACGAGGATAGTTGAGGAAAGACAATTAAGAGAAATGTGTCCTATGAGATGAACCGATCAAAATAAAGGAGTTAACAGGATGTTCAGACGCACTGTATTCAATATGACACAGGACCGGGAACCATGAAGACAGGTGGAGCGCCGAGTTCGAGACATAGCAGAAGATGAGGATGCTCAACAATGGACACGCGATGATGAAGAAAAATAACTTTTTTCACTTTTTGCATACAAAAGTACAAAAACTCAGATATAATAAGGTTTGTAAGCATAACCAGTGTTGAATTCACTGAAATTCACACTCAAAATGCTAGGATGCTTGACTAACTGGATAACTAACAAAATGCTAGGATGCTTGACCAACTGGATAACTAACAAAAATCTGATACCAAAACTCTATTTGTCTTCAAACAGATAAAGGGTCTTTCAAATTGAGCGGTTTTTTTAATTCTTGAATAAAACACGGATGGCGTCGCGAACTTGCCTGGGTCTTGTGACATTTGAGAAGTGTAATGTATGACATTTATAAAAATGGAGTCATATACAATACAACAACGCGTTCAAATTGATAATTATTTTATGTGTTGTAATCTCCGGAAACGATGATGTAAATTGGTCACCAAAATCATGTAATCTAACACCGTTGAACTATTTTCTCTGGGGTTACGTGTTAAAAGCCAGGTCTATAAGAATGACCCCCAATCAATTACCGAGCTGAAGGACAAAATTATTCGCGTTTTTGGTGAGCTAGAACCGCAATTATGCCAAAATTTCTTCGAAAATTTCGACAAGAGAGTGGACATCTGTGGAGATGCAAGAGGTGGACATTTGGCGAATGTTGTTTTTTGTGTTTAAATGTCATACATTATACTTTAATAACCAAAAAAAGTTTTTTGAAATCAAAGCAAATTGTGTGTTTTATTTAAGAATTAAAAAAATAGAATTAAAAAGAAATGGTGAAAATGTATGACAGAATACAGAATAAAGTGATTAAGGATGAATATAAATTTAAGGTTGATATGTTGAATAAGATGAAGAGGAGCACTCTGAGATGGTTTGGGCATGTGGAACGAATGAATGAAGAAAGACTAATAAAACAAACAGTGTACATGTGAGTGGAAGGCGTGGTAGAAGAAGACCAAAGAAAGTACGGTTAGGTCAAATGTATGATATTTTGAAAGAAGAAAATTTAAAAAATCTGAAAAGTCGTAGGAACTGTACGAGATTATGTATGGATGTAGAAGAAGCGAAAGATGTGATATATCATAATATGAACCGTTTGGTTGAGGTTGAGCGAACAAACAGATCGTATTATCTCGATTGTTTTTTTCTTCGATTGACTAGCCCTATAAAAATATTGTTAGAGAACTGATAGCAAAGAAAAACGAAATCATTGTTAAGTTGACGCTTGCAATATGACATGTAACTCTCAAATGGTAGAGAAAGTTCAATAGATTTTTCGATACCTTATAAGCATGGTGAGGGATGTGAGAATATTTCTTATATCTTGAAGTTGACGGGAGCAACATCTAATACAACTTAGTTGGAAAATATATGGTCTTATGTTCCGGACAAATATTTGAGGTACAAAAATATTGACCTTTTCAGAATGGAACTCATTTGCCAAATGTTTTTCCTTCTTTTTTGTAATTAGTGGTTTCGAATTAACAATTATTATTTATTGTTTGTTAATTTTTATTTCTTGTTACTGTATACAATTTCCTTTAAGTTTTGTATTAAATTAGGTTAAACCTGTATAAAATTAAGGTACGAGCTTCATAAAATATATAAGTGACGCAAATTCCTTGGAGTGATAGTTACTTAATGAGGATTGAAACAAATAAAACTCTTTTTTTTTAAGGAATCAAATGAACGACGTGCGATGTCGTTCGTTTGGTTCGTTCAAAATTTAAACATGAATACAGTTCATGTTTTTATTTCTCAAGAAGTTTAAATTGAATTTTATAAATCGTTATAGCTAAATGTACAGTAGAATTTATGCGATTTCCAATTTTCACCATAAATTGTCTATATTTCCTAAACTAAATAGTTTCTTAAAAAATCTAATTTAACCATTTGAATTCTATAAATTGCAAAAACTCTCATTTAAATCGCATTTGAAACAAATTCAAGGGATAAACCGATGGAATAAAAAATACGTGAATAAATTTATCAGCGGAAATTCGAATGGTCTTCTGTGGTTAATGAAGTTTTTTGTCATCGAAATTCAATTTCGAGGCTTGGCCACGAAAATGTACAGGGAAATTTCCGTAATTGAATCTACAAATGGCAAAACGCATTTAAATTGAATATTGCTGAGCTTAATTGCAAAGTAAGCAGTTCACTGAAACTGAAAATCGATGTGTGAGGAAGTTATTTGATTTGGTCGGTGTTCAAATTACCTGTGTATACCAATATAAACATATTTTGAATAATTTAACTAGGATATCACGATGACTAAAAAGTGAACGGTACGTAATTGGTTTTTAGTATACTCTGAAGTTTTATTGTTCCATTCACCAAAGGCGTAAGGCATGAAGAAATCTCATGTTCAATATATAATGACTAATTTAATTATACCTGTTATATATGAAAATTTCAATCAGTTTCAAAGAGAGAAAAAGAGGGGATATGAGGTTACAATCAAACTTTTTAAATAAGTCTGTATTTTTTATCAAGTAAGTTACCTTGGTTGATTGTATAAAGAAACTCCACACAATAAAGCGATGTAAAAAAAATTGTTACATAGGTTAAAACATAATTGTATACATGTATTACGTGTTTCTTAAACACTGACATTTCAGAGACAAAGAAAACAAATGTAAAATTAACGCTTATATTGCGAATTTCGATTGGCTGTGAGTGGAAGGTTGAATGATAATCACATTGTACGGGATGAAAAATGTTGGAATCGACTCAAATATGTCGTCTTCTCAACAACAACTCTGGATATCTAATTATACATGGGATCTTATATAATGTGGAGGTAACAAATTAAGGAAAGAGGTTTCTTACACAGTAAGATTTTGATACATATCATTGGATCAATAAGGAAATCTCAAACACCGTATTCAATATAAAAACCAGCATACTCGTATAAATGATACCTGTCACCAGTATATAAATGAACCAGTATAAATTTTCACGAGAACATGGACGAATCTAAGGAGCTTTATCATAAAGTAATGATATTGTCACTTGAATGTACTCGAAAAACATGGGTAAATAGATAATGTGGGACGAAACACCATAACAGACATTAACAAGTTGATAGAAACAAAGTCATTATTGTGCAGCATTATACAAAAAGGACAGAGAGACTTCGATCGGTGTATTTGGATCGAACAACCGAGAACCAGATATCCAGCAATCTGGAGTAGAGGATATCATAAATAAAATAAAAAACAGCAAATCACCCGTTAGTGACTGCATAATGGCAGAAGTAGTTACCAAAGAGAAAATGGCACCAAAATAAATTTGATGATATATATGCAAGAAAGTGTTGGAAAGTGTGGAAGACGGGAATATAGCCCCGGGATTAGATGGAGTCTTAGTTTATTCCGATACATAAAAAGGTTCAACAAGAAAATGCGAGAACTAAAGGACCGTATACATATCATATTCAAGTAAGATACTGCTTTTTATAATTTATCCTCTGCGAGATATGCAAAAGCCTAATTAACTGGGGACACGACAAATGAAAGGCAACAAATCCAAATCCAATAAAATTGTGTATCCAAATTAAATTACCTGTTGTTTTTTCGCCAATTATGTATATTTCTTGTCATGTGAAAATAAATAATTAAAAAATAAATAATAAGAAACCAAAAAAAAGGATTATATAATAGAATAACATAAATCCTCAATGTTCGACAGTTGATAGAAAAATGTGATGAATTCCAAATAACAGTAGTATGAGTATTATACTTCATAAATTATAAAAAGCATTTGATTGTGTATAATGGGAGAAATTGTGCTACGTTCTTCTAGAGATGGGAGTACTAGCATACTTTGTGAACTATATCTAGTCACTTTGCTAACATACTATAGTTTTGCTGTAGTCAAATTCAATAACATCAAGTCCAAACAGTTTAAAGTGCAAAAGGCTGTACAAGAAGGGTGTATTGTTTAACTTGTATGAAGTATATATAATGAAAAGAGCACTTGAGAACTAGGTCGGCGGGATGGCTATACGAGGAAGAAGCTCTCAAATCTGAGATATGCAGATGACAACATTTCGATTGCAATTTCAGAAGATGACATGGTCATCCCCCTTCAAAAAGTGGACTCCTGAGCCTGGAAAACAATAGGTCAAAAACTAAGTTGATGATGCTAGACCGCAGTAACAAACTGCCACCAAATAATGGAAATCGTGGTCAAGGAGGGGTTACTGACTTTATTTACTTAGACTCCAGTGTTCGGATAGCGGAGAGGGAAATTTCAAAGCTGGAAAATATGTGCAAGAGCAGTACCATCCGCATTACGACGAAAATGCGTCAAGGTAAGTATTTTGTCTTTACAATATGTATGGTCCTGAAACGTGTACTCTGAGAGCAAGCAAAATACATTAAAAAATGCAGTAGAAATATGGTGCTGGGTAAATGTGTTACGAATTCTATGAACGGCAAGGCGAATGTTTTCATTCTCGAATAACTGAAAACCACCGAAAGATTGTCGATTATATGCCTACGATGATTATATTAATTGTTGGAGACATTGCTTGTGGCCTATAAGACAGGGTGGAGAGACTCGTGGTCACTGGAAGCGTAGAAGAACAATGAAAAAGCCTAAATGCGTTAGACTCTTCAAGTCAGATGTGTAACAGGATTACCCTCTTATAACTGCCAGATTGAGAGGAGGAGTCAAGGTCTATCATAGGAGTCACGATGCTCAATCATGAACTACACAACTGAATAGTGATGATATTTCAACTAAGCGGGTGAGCTTATTACCATATAGGTATTATACTTCAACCAACCAAAACGATTTTCAATCGCATAAAATGCACGATTAGTATCCAAACATTTCGGTTTGTATTTTTAAAATCGAATTGTTTTACTTTTTGACCAATACTACTTTTGTAGAGTGTAAGGATAGTCAAGTAGCAGCTAAAAACCATTTGAAATTTAAAAAAAAGCGAATAAAACCACAAAAAAGACACCGAGGGAAAGCGTACTACAAAAAAAGTATCAACGGATAAGTGAAAGTAACACACTTGATATTTGGCAGGGTATAATATACTCGTATATTTCATGTTAATTGGTTTTTGTTTCATATAGTTTGGAAAATAATCCTGAAAAAAGTGATTCTCAAATACTTCATCAAACTGAACACACAAATAGAGAAAAACTAGTTGCCTCACATTAATTCTGAGAGCACTGTTGAAATAGCGCGTGTTACAATACGGCATAAAATAATTAAAACTGTTTGTAGAACACATGAGGTTTCATGACTCGAATTATATTATTTATTCTAATTCTCTGTTCCTTGAGAAGTTTGGATGAACTTGTGTTCCTTTGTAGCTTACTCATATAGAATTCGATTATTTTCGCTGCAAAGCGTATTAAGAATACAATTAGCACCTTTTCCAGAATACTTCTAGATAGAGCTGGCTCAAATTATAATCTTCGGATGCATAATACCATATGTCAAAACGGAAGAACCCAATGAACGATAAGAACGTTTTTTTTTGCTAGTATAACTCTTTAATGAACATCAAAAAAAATCTAGTTTAATTTTAGTCATATAAAAAGTTTTCTGTCAATAAACGCAATGTATTTTTTAACGTGTATTGTATTCTACTTTCCTTGCATGTATACAGTACAATCTGGCGAACTTATTGTTGTACGACAGTCTTTTTCAATCAATCAGAAATACTCGTATGTTTGAGAGGCTTTGAGTTAAAAGCAGACTGATTTTTTTTAATTGTATTCTAGCGGAAATCGATACTATAACCTCTGGGCTAGAAGATAGTCATCATATTAACTATAACACGTATTATACTTTTGTACTAGGATTTTTTACTGGACAGTAAATTAAAAAAGTTGAGACGATTTTAAATGCATTTTATGAATATAGAGACATTTCTATAGATAATGTATTTTTCTGTTTTTCGATACTCTTAACATTATTTACAATTTATTAGGTTATTATCATTTATGTTTTTTTTTTAATATATCTAAGCCTTTTATCAATTCTTTTGAGGAAATCTCCCTTTTTGAATTACACTTAACTTTATCCACCTTGAAATATTTTCAAACTAAGAACATCAAAACATTTCTAGTTTCACAAAAACACTTCACCAAAATCAGTTAAATAACTAGAGTTAGACGTACTTAGATGAAAATAAGGATCTCATTTCAACTCAAGGCAAATTAAAATAGTAAGAGATTAACTATTTTAATTAAGAAAGGCACGGAAAATGTAGAAGATATTTGAATTATACACAAGTAAATATGTCGATATACTCCATTTCCATCAGCAGCCCGACTTCCATCTCGTTGATTTAGTAACTACTTCGAATTCCGTTTCCGTGATTCACGTCTAAGCCGAGGAGATGCAAGCGAAAGCATAGAGAGCTAGGAAGCACTCAGACCGGTACAGAACGGTAGAGAATGCTAAGTGAGTTTACTCCTGCAACCGCCACTTCGAACGAGATGAAACTGTCTATTTTCAGTCTAGCTCCCTGCCGGTGAGTATCCGACATATAGTATTCGAGTACAAGAGAAATGTTTGACTTTGAATTTCAATATCCTTAATTAAGCGTTTGACAATACTTGTTGATTTACGACGTAATACTTCAATGAAAATGTACGTGGGTGTACCCGCTTTTGTATTCTAATGAATTTTGTAGGTAAATGAATTATATGCTTTTGAACTTAATGGCTTTAAATTATTTAAATTAGTAACAACGGAGAAAGGATGATGTGAAATATTAATTCAAAACTTTCTTGGTGCAAACAAATGCAATTCAAACTGAATAGAAAAGACAGCGTCGATTGAATATATTTCCAATAGGATAACATCGATAAGTAGGTAAGTAAATTGTATGCTTTCGAACTTAATGACTTTAAATTATTAGATTTAGTTACAATGGAGAAAGGGAAAAATATTAATCCAAAACTTTCTTAGTGCAAACAAATGCATCTCAAATTGTGTAGAAAAGAGAGCGTCGTTTGAATATCCTCCCGGCGCGATAATGTCGATTAGAATTCAAACAAATAATTAAATACCACCATCAAACTTTATAAAATTGGTTATACTTTTATATGTGTGTAACATTGTGTTGTCATAGTTACGGTTAAAGTTATTTTTCATTTTTTTTTGTGAAAGCAACGGTCTTTTAAAATAAATAAATATTTCAAAGAAGAATCAACTTTACATATTTAAATGAAGCCCTTAATGAACATATTTTGAACTGGCCAATTTTAATAGAAAATGCGCTTTTGGCCATTTCAAAATTAAATTGAGTGAAATATGAGCATTTCAATGTAATAACTGGAATTCATGATGATGTGAGTACGTGAAAAATAAACTTTAAAATTAAATTTGTATTCACGTGGGATGAGAGTTTTGACAAGATAAATTTGAATGGAGCAGCGTGAGATGTTCAATGTTGTTTTGCACGTAAATTGTTTTTAAAATAATATGATTATAAATTATTTGAATCTCTTATCAAATTCTATATGAATGTTGAAAATTGTTCTGTATATATAATATTACAATTCTAATCATGTCATATGATCGTTTCTTCCAATCATTCACAAAAAAAGAAGGATGAAATTCATGACTTAGATCGAAATACGCTTGTTTTCGATCCCGTAGATTGCGATACCTGATTTGGGTTCTAGTATGGTCTTTACTTACATCCTCTACCACCTATTTTTGGTTAGTAGACAGATATTAAAATACGACAAAAGGGCGCCAGAGTGTGCTGTATTCGATAAAAGTGTAACATAGATTTTTAAAAAGTGTATGTATTTATATTTGTGTATGTAACACTTTCAGGCAAATATAATACATCAAATGTACTTATTGCTTTAAAGCAATTTTTTCAATCAAATAGTTTTTCTTTTATAATTATTATTAGTAAACATGGCCGTATTTCTTACTTAGTGTATAATATTTTGAAGAAATCAACAACATTTAAGGGTTAGGATCAGAATTATTTGGGAATATTTTGAGGATAAATGGTGCTTTTATTATTCATTCTTAAATATTGATAAAGATGACCGTAGTATGTTATATGTTCGAGTCAGTAAGATCGTTACAAAGTCTAGCCGATTACAGTAACAACGAAATACAAGTACGATATACTCGTGTGTATACTTATATTATGTTTTCAAGGTAAAATTATATCATATTTTTTAAGGTTCATCACATATCACATTATATTAAATCTTTACCCCTAAATCTAGCGAGTGTTTTTGTTTATTTACTGTCCATAATACAGCATTTACAATTTGAATAATTTTAATGGAAACGCGAACCATAGAGTACCATAAAAGTTCAAATTCTTTTACGTGGATTTAGACAACCGCTTCACTAGACAAAATCAGTAAAAAATGGGCTCATTCCTTAATCACAGACATTCACAATAAAATCATGTCCTCAGTGAGATACAGGCAAAAGCCTAATTTACTGGGGACATGGCAAATGAAAGGTGACAAACCCAGATCCATTAAAAACGTGTAGCCAAATGAAATTACCTGTTGTTTTTTTCGCAAATTGTGTATTTATAGATTTCTTATCAAGTAAATAAATATATTTTTTAAATGTCCAACAACCTTTCATCACACGCTCTACATTCGCATCAGTCATTCACTCATATGTATATAGGTTTTATGGGCACTCCATCACACGCTCTACATTCGTCAGTCATTCACTCATATTTATATAGGTTTTATGGGCACTCCATCACACGCTCTACATTCGTCAGTCATTCACTCATATTTATATAGGTTTTATGGGCACTCCATCACACGCTCTATAGTACATTCGCATCACACGCTCTACATTTGCATCAGTAATTCACTCATAACATATTTATATATGTTTTTATAGGCAATCCACCCACACAAGAATGATTTGTATTTTATATATTTAAAAATAATATTTGGAGTTTTATTCTTTTGTGGGAATTATTTAAACTCTAATAGTGTCATTATATAAAGCCTAAATTACACTTAACAGAAAGTTATAATGTGATTTGAATGTATTTTGCTGTAACTCAATGTTATTTTATGACCAATATTCAATATTGGTTTTCATTTTAATAAAGCTAAAAATACATTCAAAGGAAGTTTTTCAAATAAAGGGATTTGAGATAAATCTAAATTCGATATCAACAAGCACTTAACATTTTCCTTTTGATATTTTCGATACATTTTTTTTCTCAAGTTATTATTTTTTTTCGTAATCTAGGTTACATTTTCAAAATATCGATGATTTAAATGACACAAGTATTTTGCATAAAAAAATCTATTTTGCAAACAGTTTATCTCTCTCTCTGTATGTTTTTAAGGAAACTGATCAGTATTTGCGATAGCTAGAAAACTTTTATTTTTTTTATTTTACTCCTTTATTTTCTTATCATTTCTTCTCATTCTGATAACAGGCGATCAACAGGGAAGAAACTTTTCTTTTTTGAACGAACTGAAAAAGTTCCTTACCTCGCATTCTAGTCAAATATGGAATTCTCTTTACTGCTAAAAAGTGTAGACTTTTCCTTATTTTTCTAAGTGCACTCAATGAAATATAGGATTCACTAAGACTTTTAAGGTTTTATTATCGGTCGCAAAATCTTCAAGCGTAACTATTACAAACAAAATATGTGCAACTTCTCATTACAAATTAATTTTAACGCATATAAAATAATGAAAATGGTGTGAAAGAAAATGAGTGTTTTTTACTGAGATTAAGAAGGTCTTTGTAACTAAGAAACAGAAATATATTGAAGGTAAGATATAACTTTAAAAAATACAAAATTATTATATTGAATCGTAATAAACAATCTTGTGATTTAAAAAAACACAATGATAATTGATTTTTAGTTTTAAAAAACTGATTGAGTTTTGTTTATTGACATTCTGAAATCTTTTCCAATCAAACAAATACGAATAACAACGTTGTTTTTAAAAATATATATATTCGTTGGGTAAGTATTTAAAAACAACTGAAAAAATGTAAAACAACATATTAATAAATGTCACCAAAGTTTAGGAAAAAACAGGATGTGAAAGAACAAGAATAGGATCAATGTAGAAACTTTTTCGTTGAAGAGTTCATTGAAGAGGCAATTAATATTTTTTAATTATTAACCTTAAATATGTTCACAATATCTACAAGTGTCGAAAGTTTTATTAAAATCATCATCTTAATATTTTCTCTCTCTTTTCTAATGGTGTTCACGCAGTCTCACCCAAAGAGCGTATTTAAACCAACATAAATATAATATTTTGAATTCAGAAAATAAAAATGCCTTTTTGATTCTCCATTGAAATCTTGAGCTTTCCACTTAAACCTTCGATTTAGGAATATAAGATACAACGGTTTAGGAATATAAGATCAAAAAAAGAACTAAGTAAATGTCAAAGTTTCACGTTTTTTTTTCCAAACACGCTGTAATAGTTAGATTCACACAACGGTGTTTCATTTTATGAAATTTTAACCCTTTTATTTTTCTACTTCTCGCAGAAATAATTTTAAAATTTAGGGGTTGCTACCACAATTTGAAATTGAATAATTATAAACAGAATAATTATTTTGTATCAAACAGGACGACCTCCGTGACCCAGTTGGTAAGACGCCTGTCTCTCAACCCGAAGTTTGCGGTTTCAAATCCCGCTAGAACCCAGAGTTTTTTTTAAAAAAGGATTCAAGTCTCGTTTTCACTTAAGGCATCTTTAACGTATTTCTGTTTGGTTGAAAGAGATTTCTACATGGTAATATGCCCGCCAGGTTGTACTGTATACAACGAAAGTGTAATACAATAATGTTTTGAGACAAGGCTTTTTTGGGGTATTCTATGGAATGGCACATGAAAATTACTTTTTGCAGGTTTAATATACTCGTATGTACTTTTATTGAAAAAAAATTATTTTATTAAAAAAATGGTATTTTAAACAAGGACGATGTTGAGCTAAGTTTGAGGGGAAGAAAAATACTCTTCTAACATTTTTCTAACTACTGTTGTAAAAAAAACAACGAATAAAAAGTTCTTATATTTTTTAACATGATATTCTTGTGATCGAACATTAATGTAAGCAATTAATTAATATACAATGCTTGCACGTATCTTATTTTATTGAGTGTAAACTGTTGTACTTCAACAAGCACAGTATTGATAGATGACGCTGAATGTTTCGATAGCAAAGCGTTCAAAGTTCTAAAACGATCGGCAGGTTCTACGACAGCCTTTTACATGGCATATTAAAAAAAAGGACAAAAAATCTAAAAAAAAATCTAGATTAAAACTGCCAGGAATCAAACATTTGCAGCCCGTTTGATTAGCATTAATATTAACCGTTAGACCACTAAGTCAACAAGACATTAATATACATTTTATATTTTTTTTTAAACAACTTTAAAAAAGTTAGAAACGTACAATAAAAAAAAATCAGTGTTCCAATACCTACTTTAATTTATGGAAGTGAAATGTGGACATGATAAAGACTGAAAGAGTCGAATAAATACTTTGAAACGAGTGCACTGAGAACAATGCATATTTTGAAAGTAATAAATTTAAAAAATCAGAAAAATATGAGAAGTTTGAGAAGTTGTATAGAGGTAGAGGAAGGAAAAAATGTGTGTTACGATTGGTTAATCTATCTACTTTGCCTACCACGACAGCGAAACGACACAATTAACTATATATGTATGTAAAAATAATCAGTTTATTATAAATAAATCAGTAAGGAAATGAAAATTTATAAACCTATAATTCAAACAAGTCCTCCTTCTAAAATACAATCCTTCGACTTAATGCGCCAAGTTCTCGGTAATTAAGCAACATAATGGAGTTACTTGAGGAAACATTGACTAGAGCAGATTGCGTTATCCAGTCTCGGCAATATACATAATACGCTTTGCAGCCTAATCTCGCGACATAATTGCGCATGAAACTACATTCCAGGAAAAATAATTGCATACATTTACAACATAAAGTAAAAAGCTTAGTAAATTTATAACTTAACTTCTATTCAAACGTTTATTTATCCATTACATTATTATTTAAAGTTCATCATAAAATAGCAAAATTCGAATGAATAAAACCTGTATTAGGCCAATCATCACATAAAGTGTCGAAACCAGAGCTGACACAATTAACACAAAATCCTTCTTCGATCATCTGAGATGAGAATACTTCGAACCATCGCGAGAAAATCTCTTAGAGATAGGATTAAAAATTCTCCTATCCGACAGATCTACAGCACAGATGACGTAGTCAGATTGAACAGGAAAATAGTTCGATACTGGTGTGACCATGTGGATAGCATGGATAATAACAGAATCTCATACATAGTAATACACGAGGTCCAGCTGAACGTCACCAAGAAGGCTTCCTAAAAGGTAAAGCTTGAAGACAGAAATCCAGGTGTCTTACTGGTGCTCTGCCTGCAAGAAATTATGTTTGTAACAAAATAGGTTCAAAATCATATCAATACATACTTGATAGGGAAAGATCGGCTGGGTTTGAGAGTTTAAACTTTGTCTTTAAAACGAATCAAGCCAATAGATATAACTATATCATTATTTTTAAATCGACGGCCCGATCCCATCGCATAAAATTTGAGGGATGTTGAAACACCGAGAATCTAAAATCCTTCAAGATATTTAAAAAAAAATAATCTTTTTTTTTCTTCTTTAAAGTTCCTCTTAACTCTTGTCTGGAGTATGCTGCTGTATGGCTGCGAAACGTGGGCCATCAGCCAATGCGAGTCCGGGCGTCTAGCTGCCTTTGAGATGTGGTGCTATAGGCGCATGGCCAGGGTCCATTGGTCAGATCACATCCGAAACGACGAGGTATTGAGCGAGGCTGGAGAAACAAGGTAACTCCTAAATGGAGTTGCCCAACAACGATCCAGTTGGATAGGTCATAACATCAGGCACCCAGGCCTGCTCCTTACCATCGTCGAGGGAATGATTGAGGTCAATAACCATAGGGGCCACCCTAGATATAGCTACATGGACCGGGTGATCCGGGATGTGCGCTGTGGCAGCTACCAGAAGATGAAGAGACTGGCGGATGACAGAGATGAGTGGAGGAATCGAGTGCTTGGTGCAGACCAATCCTAGGATTGTAACCCAGAAGAAGAAGAAAGTTCTTCTCTTTTTCGGAGAATGATTATTACGGTTTTCTTAATCTTTGAGATAGCAGCTCTGAACAAAGATATGTTACCTCCATGAAACCTCTACCGTAAGTTCATCAACCTTCTCTTCTTTTGCTTAAAATTTTACCCTGCTAAATCAGTTGAAGGATCTCATATTTTTCTCCTCGCTTAATATGTTTCTAGTTGCGTATTCTAACTTTCCCATTTTGGTGGGGATAACAATTCTCAATCTTTGTTAATCCATTTCAAAATGTCATAATTATGAGCTTTGTTAACCCATGTCACCCTCAGCATTCTTCGATAATTTATTCAACACCTTTTTTATCTTTGTAGTGATCTGAATAAGTGTTCATGCTTCAACACCATAGAAAAATAGTTATAATATGTAGAAATGCTAAATTTACATAAGTCGAAATTGAAATCCTTGTAGCGGAGTAGATCCTGCATTTGGTAAAACAGTTTTGTGAGACATCAGCTCTTACTTTGACCCCTTGAAACAGTTTCCATTGGTCATTCAGACAGCATCTTATAACATCCACTTATTTAACAAAAAAGGATAAAAAACTAAACGTTAATTTACAAAAGGTAACAAGTCTGTTTGTACTATACTTTGAAAATGTTGAACTTTTTGTAGCGAAATGGCTTCCTTTTTAAGTGTCTCTTTTGTACTTTTTTTCGTAACTTGGATTCCTTCTCAAGTCGACATTGTTAGAAATGAACTCGCTGATGCATTTAAAAAGAAAGCATGCTTAACTGAATTACCTGTCACATCATCCTATTGTAGATGGATTTCTTAAAAAAATGTAACATTCGTTATGTCTCAGCATCAAAGTACAAAATATATATCAGTGCAAAAAATACGACCTGCGTCGCGTAGTTTGTAACAGGTTTAACTTCCATTCGGGGGCTCTGGGTTGGAGTTGTAAATAATAAAACAAAGGGTCACAGTCGATATCTGATATGAGAATATTGTACCATCAACATATGAGGTAGTATTGCTAACACGTAACATAAGGTTATGAACAACAAGTTCCAACCCTACTCCAGTGGTTCAATACCGGATAACTGGTTTAACGCTTATCCACGCCACGCTCTTCCACGATTTCTTCGCCCAAATTCACATCGTTTTGTATTGTATTACCCTTTCGTTGTATATAGTAAACCTGACGGCCTCATTGCCATGTAGCAATATTTTCCAAACAACCTGAATGATATTAAAGTGGTATTAAGTGAAAATCAGAGCGGAATTCTTTTTTGAAAAATATGGGTACCAACATAAATCTAAATCCCGGGCTGGAAGACAAACATCTTACCATATACCATAGACTATGATATTCTTCATTTTGTTACAGGGTAAGGTGGTACGCACTAAATGTTATTTGAACTCAAGTAAACTTTGTCAAATCTATCTCCTTAAATTTATTTTATCATATGAAGCTTACATATTTCTTAACATATTTGAAATATATATTCAACAATTTACAAATCCTCTTCAGATGAAATGTGTATTAAATTGCTTTTTAGGCAGAAAATTATCCTATATTTAAAATATAAAAGTGGTTTTTGAATGACGGTTGTATATTTTTACGGCTTAATTCTATTGGATCATTTTAGCATCGTAACTTAGTTAAAAAATATTTTATCTTTAAAACATATTCCTGGCTCGTTTTTAAAAATAAAACTCATAATTGACATGTCATTATATCTGCACTAATAAGTTAACAAAATCGAATTAGCAAAAAAGTGAAAACAGTTTGTTGCGTAGCCTCTCAAACGTCATTAATTATACAAACAACCTTTTCTCAAGTACCGGAAAAATTTACATAATTTCAAACTCGGAGATAAAGTTTTCAGGATAATAAAGATGGGTAAAAAATTCTCACCGTGGTTCGTTAATTTTTAAAGTGAACTTTACAAAATAATAACTAGAACAAAGAAACAAGAATTCCCTTTCTCTTAAAAGCCCGGAAAATTGCTTTTTTTCGTGGAAAATTGACCATTCGGTAGTGAACAATGCTTAACGAAAGTGATTTTAAAAGTACGACGTCGTTATGGTTTATTTTTGACTGTCATCTTATCTTGAAAAGCAAATTTTCGCTTGATTCCTTTGTATTATTTTATGACCATAGCAAAAGATGGTTCATCGAAAAGGGGAGAAATATACGTAGAACTTTTGTTTTAAGGCCAAATTGATTTTTAAAAGCAAATACATCCGTGAAATTTCATCTGATATATTTCGTTAAGAGAAGAGGTAAGTCTATTTATTTTAATTAATAACATGTTGTTGAAAATATTGGAAAAAATGAAATACTAAAGGTCGGGTTGGAAAATATTTTTTCCCGCTTGTTAAATATTATTTTTTTCGGAAGTAATCTTTTTTAATCATAGCCTCATGAATAAAAATCCCTTATAAAAAATATTGCGAAAAGGCACTTTGATATTTTTTAATTTGTTACATTATTTATCGTTTTATTAAATTGAATATTGAGGATGATATACAATAAAATTAAACATGACTTAATTTTTTTTAATTCAATTTTTCATTTTTAATAGGAAAAAAACAATGAAATTAAACAAGAGTTCAAACAATGTATACTTGTATTGTATTAAACTTTTGTTATAAACAATACAACCTGGCAGGCTTATTGGCATATGGCAATCTGTTCCTACCAACCAAAAAGATGTTAAAAGGCCTTGAATGAAGACTAATTGGAATGGTTTAAAAAATCTGGGTTCCAACGGCAATCCGCAAGCCTCAAATTGGAATACAAGCGTCTTCCAATTTGTTTATTTAACAAAAGATAATACTAGCGTAATTAATGTTCATTAACGTACTCGATCACATTAGGTTGGTTTCTTGAAAGAAATTTTCTTGAATATTAAAATTAAAAAAAGTTTCTTAACTAGATTCAAACCAAAACAATAATGTAAATGGTATATTGACGCTATGTACACATAGTTATTAATCTTGCACCAAGGGAGCTAAAATTCATATTGTTAAACGTAAATTTTATTTTCAGAAATAAGAATATAGTAAGTCAAATAGAAATATAAATACATTTCAAATGTTATTCTTTGTTAATATTGTATGTGTGAAAATATCACTGTTTACAATCACATATATTGTAATATAAAATAAATTCCATCCTTCAAGCCATGTAGCATCATAGTCGATCATGTCCATTCTAAGAATATGCCCACCAGTCACTGTAACCCTCCGCGGCAGCGTCCCGGTAACAGTTTTCCACTGCATATACGAACGCGTTTACGACTTCCTTGGTGTGTGGATCGACTCCAGAAGTACCTTACACGTTCTCGAACTATCCATTCTTGCGACATGTCCTGCTCAACTTAATCGCCTCATCCTTCACACTGCCACAATATTTTGCTTTACAAAAAGGACATTTACAACGACTTCGGCGTAGTTCAAAAGACGCCTTTTGTGACTGATCCGGAAATTACGGATTCGATTCGCTTTAAAACCCATTTTACATTAAAAATGATTCTAGTCTAGTTTTCACTAAAGAATTCTTTGACATTTTCACGGCTTATTTAAAAAGATTGCCACATGGTCATTAACCCGCCAGGTTATATTATATATAAAAAAAGATAATAAAGTACATGTGCTGTTTCGATTATATGGGTAAGTCAACCATCTCCCTTCTTAGAAGTTCAAGTATCCTCCATAAAAATGTTTTCAAGTCCATATAGTGAGTTTTATAGTTTCCCTATAATTGGTTTATCACAGCGTTACACACCCTTTATCTATTTTTTTAACTTTTTAAATATAGTTCTGTGTACATATCAAATTAAAAAATATTATCCATTAAGATGTTAAATGAAAACTCAACACGAGATGTGGTACTAGAAAATACATGAATATTAAAAAAAAAAAAAAAAAAGGCGCCATTTTTGGGCCATCAAAACATTTTTAATCTCTGAGGAACATTTATATTATGGCGTCAGCTGCTACGAATGTGATCCTAAACCATTATCACACAATCCCGCCAACACATTTTCGTCACCATTAAAGTGAAACCATAATTGCACCATCATCCTATGTCGTGCAGTAGGAAAATCGAGAAAATCTGTGGCAAACAAAATTGCTGCAGAGCTTAACATTATTGTTGAAAATTTATTTTATATTTTCCTAAAATATCACACTCTGTCCTTAGAAACTATAACAGCATCTTGGATAACTTTTAAAATACTTTATTAGTTTTAAAAGAAATTTAACACGTGAAAACCTATTTTTTACAACTGAATATATTTATTTATTATTTTGTGCACATGGTTATTTATTTCACAGCTGGCTCACTTATTGCTATATAGCAATTTCTTCCAGCCAACTAGGTTATCTTGGATAAGTAAAGTTATTTTGATGCATGGCATATTTTACATTTTTTTTATTATTAAATAAGGCATTCCATTGCATAAAGCCGATGATTTTTGTCAATAACAATTTTAAAAAAAATTAAGTATGAATATATGAGTAACTACTGCAGATATTAAGGGAGTGATGTTCAATAAATTCAGATATGTGACTATACATGAATGGAAAACTAAGTGCCTATAAATGAGACATGTAGAACAGATATTTACAATTGAGCCAAGAGTGTATGCGTTGCGCAGAGGACACTAAAAAAAACTTTGTCGAGAGTCTCTTTACCCATTCCACATATACGTGTAGGGCTTTCTTTTTTATGTATTTTATAAAGGTGGCTTCCTTCTCATTCAGTAGCATATTCTTATCATGCGTGTGACAGATACAATTCGTAGGGGCAGGTTTTTTTTGTGAAACAAAAGTTGAATGCGTATTATAACTTGAATATTCCTGTAGGCAGCTCTCTTATTGCAACTAGACAACTCCTAGGCCTTGGATCAACTGATTAGTAAAGAAAGAAAAAAAATTAAAGTCATACATAAAAATTTACTAATCTGGAAAAATATGGTAGCATAGTAAAAGATAAAAGGAATTCGTTCAAGGATAAGGAAGAAAAATAAGGTTGAAAGAATATTCTAAGTAATACTTGTATTATATTTTCAATTCTTTTGAATATAAATAAGGATGGTGCACTCCTAGAAGTTCGTTCCACAGTCGTGTGCCGTAGACCGCAAAGGAAAATGTATGAATTGACACGTGGGGTATTGGTATGCAGAGGAGTGGCTCATCGCCCGATCGAAGAGAACGTCCGTGATCTAAAGGAAGTGGATTTTTTCACAAAGATATGAAATGGAATGGGAATCGTTAAGCCCAAAAATGTCGACAGAATGTAAAAGTTCCTTCGCTACATAATTATAAGCCATTAAAGTATGTTTCGAAACTGACCCGTTTTCAAACTTTTTATGGTTGAATATCAATCGAATGCAAACGTTTTGGAATCTCTTTGACCTATCCAACATATAATGTTAGCATCTAAAGAACAAACATCGTCATAGTGTAGTAATAGAAGCATAAGACACAGGGGCAGCGGTATTCAACCCAAAACAGGCAGAAAATTACGAACTCTATTTAGAATATGTAGAAAAATAAAGATCTGGTGACTTAACTCGGAGACATGATCACGGCATATTTTCATAATATGAAATATTAAAATATAAATAAGAATGAAAAATACACAAACATTTTAAAACCTTAATTTCTATATAACCCTTGAGAAAATTAGAAGTTAAATAAATAAATATTACTGTAAATTTTCTATTTAAAAGCATTACATCAAATTTCATGAAGTTTCTTATATACACGTTTTACAATGAATTTGACCAGGCTTTGGAATTTAAATCGCCGAAGCATTATATATCATACTTTAAATAAAAACACAAAAATTAAGAAAAGCTCCGACTTACGAAAAATTAGATACTCTTTAGAGGCGAAGAAATGCATTTCTCATGTCAATTTCAAATACTGTAGGATTTGATTGGATAAAATTGAATAAGAAATTAATTGAGATGGTATGGGCACGTTGGACGCAGATCACCCGATCACATTGTGAGCCAGGCAATCTCCATGGATCTTCCTCGAATAACAACCAGAGGAAGACTAAACAATTCATGGGTGGTGCAAAAAGATAACCTGATGCAGAGGCACGGCCTGGGGGACGTAGTCCGGGACAGAAGAGCATACAACCTGAGGACGAGGAGAGCTGACCCCAAGTATTCGCAGACAGTGAGTTGGGATGGAGCCAGAGAGAAGATAGTTTTTTTTTTATATTAGAACTATTTAGAGGAAAAATGCAAATCTTATCAAAGTTACTTACTTTGAATAATATAAACTTTTCACACTATATTTTTAATAAACTAACTGGAAAGCCCGTTTTAGGACGTGCTAAACCAACAACTACTATTAAATTTGTATTATAACATAGTTAAAAAAACTGGAGCTTAATCATTTTTTGTTTATAACATTATTGGTAAAAATTAAATCAGATTCTTCCAGTTTTTTTCCTGAAAGGGTCCAAGATCAATTTTAATTTTTGGATGGGAGATAATCCAACTTGATCCTTATGACAACATTGAGTAAAAATATGAGATTGCTATTTGGCGAAACATTTTACTTGGAAATATTGGCAAACTAAGTGTATATCTAGTTGATCCAGGTCGTATTAAGACGCAGCCTGTGCTATTTATCGGACTATTTTCTGATCACACCTTTGGGCATTTTATTTAGTTCTTGTTGTTTCCTGGTCGTAATTTATATTAGCTCTATAATGTATTTCAGATTGCTTTTATTTTTGTAAGTTAACTATTTATCCACCAGTCATTTTCTGCCTTCAAGATCTTTGACTCTCGTTTACTTGATCTCTTAATTAAGCACTTTGCTCATCTGACAAATTCTACCGTCTTAATTGTCGCCAATCAAATTTTATTTTGTTTCACAGCTACTTGCTGCTCTTCAGACGATTTCCCCCTTCCAGGCACTTTGTCACTTGGAAGGCATTAATGAATGACAATAACAAAAAGTCAATATTGTATGTATTTAAATATTCGTTCAACTATTTTTTAGTGCATGTGTATGATATACTCTGAATACGAATGACAAAAAATATATTTTCATTTATTTTAGTAATCTGTTTGGGATAAATACCTGATAAGTCTATTCTATCAATTGTAGCTTCCTATAGGGGTTTTACTTTAACGTCATTATATATTTCAAAATTAGAACATTAAAAAAAATATTTCAGAGATAAAGAATTCATAATTATAGTGTAAGTAAAATATATAAAATAAATTAGAAAACCTCAATAATAAACAATATTATGATTTGCATCATTTATCTGGTCGAATCAATAAAGAAACAAAATACCGACTCTGACTTTTGATTTGACATATTATTTCAGTGTTTGCCGTCAAAGGGAAGTTCATACTAACGTGAATGGGTTTCTTATAGTATAATTTTATATAATTTGTCAAAAGAGTACTAAAAATTTGGTTATTTTAAAAACAAATTGTTTAAAGTTTTTTAAAACAAAATGTTAATAATTATAATTAATATAAAGTTTATTATACTTGACTCTGGGAACCTGCAATGCTATCTTGTAGCAGATAAACCGATTAAAATTATATTATACGTATTGTTTTTGGATTGAACGAGTCCTGATTTTCTGAAAAGGGTTGGGTTCATAGCTAAGAAAATATATCCTCTAGACCAGGGGTTCCCAACCTTTTTGTACTCTAGAGCACATTCTAAAATGTCAGTAGGGTGGCGGGCACCACCTATTTTTAATCGACAAACTCCTTCCATAACTTCTCATTTTCCCATAATTTATTTTCTTATATTCATAATTTATTAATAAATAATAAACAAAAATGTTTCAAAATAATAAAATTATTATTCAAATTGCATACACACAGAGAAATGTATTTACAAAACGTAAACAAAGTAAACAAAAAACACAAATACAAAGAAAACATTTTATAAAAAAATATAATATCAATATGTCAATGTGATCTTTGGCATTGCATATCATTGGCCAGTGCCAGTGCCTCATACTCATAATTAGAGAGTATGACGATAGCAGATAATTCTGTTAGCAAACAATCATAAAGATGCTCATCGGTGAGTCGAGATCTATATCTTGATTTTATTCAGTTCATGTTTGAAAACAATGTGTAGCATAAATATGTCGAACCGAAAAATGATTCATTTTATATGCCGCTTTTTTCAAAAATGGGAACTTTTTTCTGTCCACTGTATTCAAAAAGTCCTCTGATATTAAGGATTTTAGCAAAATATCATTCTTAAGGTCCAAAATTTCTAACTCTAGTTCTTCTGTCTTGCCTTGAACAAAATCTGCAATACATGCGGCCATTTCCATTACATTTATTTGGCAAGTAAAAGGATTGATACAGAAGGAAACAATTGGCTCGATATGTGTAAACTGCAAAAATCTCTCTTCAAACTGTTTTTTTAACACTTGAAGATGCTTAATAAATAATGACCCGTTTAATTCATTGTTACCTAGCATTTTATTCATATGTGGGAAATGCACGAGAGAATTGATCTGCAGATGTGATATCAACAAATCCAATGTAGCTTTAAATGAATTTACAGAGCTTATCATTTCAGCTATGTTTTGTCTTTCCCCTGCAACTCCAAATTTAAAGAATTCAATTTTTCCATGATGTATGTGAGAAATCTCAAATCAATCAGCCAGCGAGAGTCAGCTAGTTCATCATAATTTTCCTTTTTATCGTTTATAAATGTTTTTATTTCTTCAATTAAACTCACAAATCTTGTAAGAACCTTTCCTTTACTGAGCCAACGTACTTCAGTATGCAGAATACGATCATATTCTTTATCATCAGTATCTTCTAACAGGGCCTTGAAAAGTCGGTATTGCAAAGGAGCTGCTCGAATAAAATTGATTATTTTTGTAACTATTTTCATAACGTGTTCAAATGGAAATATTTTACAACACAGAGCTTCCTGGTGGATAATACAGTGGTAGGACATAAAGTTTGAAAATGATTCATCCTTCTTACAGAGGGCAATAAATTCTTTGTTTTTACCTACCATTGCTGGTGCCCCATCGGTGGTTATCGCAGACAGCTTGTGCAAAGGCATATTTATTGACTTGGCGTATGTTCTGAATGTATTATAAATATTCTCACCCCTTGTCTGTCCTTTCATAGGTAATATTTGCAACATATCCTCTTTTACTGTGCAGTTACTAAATACAATTCTCACCATAACTGCTAACTGTGCGGTGTCTGATATATCTGTTGACTCGTCAAATTGTAACGAGAACCAGTCACATATTTCCAAGTCAGTCTTTAACTGAGTTTGTGTGTCTGTTGAAATTGCATGTATTCTTCTTGTGACGGTGTTATTTGACAACTGTAAGTCTTGTATTGCTGAGACAATCTCACGTTTATTAGAAAATCCATCAAACAAACAATCGGCACCAGTCAAAAATAGTTATTTAAACAACTCACCATCAATGAAAGGTTTCTTCTTTTTTGCGAGCATGTGAGAAATTTTGAAAGAAGCAATGGTGGCCTTTTTAGAATTTTACACATGTCTAGTGAAAACAGTCTGTTGTGCAGTTAGACTTGATTTTAGTTGACATATTTTTTTCTTTCTTACTTCAGATTTAAGTGGATAATTCACATCAAAAGTGGCATGAATTGTCTGAAAGTGTCGTTCAACATTATATTTTTTCGGCACTGCAATACTACTACCACACTAAACAAACGCATTTATTTTTCAAATTAACGAAACAATATGATTCCTTCCAGTCAGTCTTCCAGCAATCGCAATCACAATGACAACAACGCGGTTCCAGGCGGGGAATGCTATTTGCACATCACTCCTTGCACACGCCGAAAACCGGAAGTGAGCCGATGATCGCCGAAGCAATCGGGACGGTACGAGCACGTGACTTTTGTCAGTTTGGCTGTCGGGGCCATGATTATTGCTTTCACTGACAGACAGAGCTGTCAGAGTGATGTGCCATGTGTTTTGGCGCCTTCGGCGTTCATCGGTTCAGTTCGTGGCGTTCGTTCACTTCGGGTTTTCTGCGTGTACAAGGAGTGATGTGCAAATAGCACTCCCCGTTGCAGGCTAGCGTGAAGAGTGCAGTCTGGCTCGCTGCTAGACAAGTTGCGACAAGTACTGTCAGCAAAGGAACCACTCATACATACAATATCGCAAACATACGAACGTATTTAATAAACCTAGGCACTCAAAAAAATTAAAACTCTAACAAATAAATAAAAATAATTCACATTTTTAATTAATATTTATGAAAAAATTCTGTCTGTGTCGAATAGTGGCGGGCATATATGAATCGTTCCGCGGGCGCCATGGTGCCCGCGGGCACGGGGTTGGGAACCTCTGCTCTAGACCAAGAGTTCTCAAACCTTTTTCGGCCGCAAACCCCTATACCAAAAACTTTTAAAACCGTCCCGTCCCCCCTAGTCATTTACATTACTTACTCAAATTATATGTTTGTACAGTACTCGATTTTAAATATTTCACTAGATATTAAACTTTTCATTTTAATCACTTGTAATTAAGGATTGAAAAAGATAAAAAGACTACGGATTATGGCATTATCTTGTGCAACATTTAATATTGAAATCTGCGGTGACGAAAATTAAAGCAAAAAAATACGAGCAGTTTTATAAAATTTTTGACATTTATGAAATAAATATGTAAATTCAAAATAAGTACAAATATGTATTGACAAATATTCTTAATTAGGTACCTATTGGAAACAGATATTTTGAAGTAACAAACAAATAGCAGTAGTAAGGGTTCTATTTTTGCTGTCATCGACCCCCAATTTTTTTTATTGAAACTATCGACCCCTAGAAAAATCCAATCGACCCCAGGGGGTCTATCGACCACTTTGGGAACTCTTGCTCTAGACCAAAGTTTTTCAACTGGAGTCCCCTGGAACCCTAGGGTTCCGCGAGAAATTGCTAGGGGTCTAGCGATAAATCGTAATGTATTGACTAATCATATATAAATGTATTTTTGTGTTTAATTTCACATTCGTAATTTTACTATACACGTAAGACGCATTCTTGGAAAATTTTAGGTATTTCAATTAAATCTTCAGCCTATTTATTTATTTAACACATCTATTGCAATTACAATCTGGCGGGCTTATAGTCAAGCGGCAACCTCTTCCAACCCTGTTATTCCATTTCAAAATATATTAACCATAAGAAATATCATATATTTAGCGGTGGTTATTTTTTAAGTAGGGGTTTCCTAAGACAGGAATATTATTTCAAGGTTTCCACAAGGGCAAAAAGGTTAAGAAACGCTACTGTAGTCTGATGGAATGTACAAGACAAACATGCATTTTAAAGGCTTTTTATGTTTAAGTATTTGAAACGTATTACACGATAGCGTAACGTAGGCACCCTTCGAACCACTTTGATCATGAGCAATCGCTTAAAAGGGAAGTTTAATGTGTTATAAAATTCATGTTCTAATTTTGTGTTAAAAGAATTTAACATTGTTATCTACGTTTTTATGGTGAAAATTGTTAAGAGCACTCTGAGGTGATTTGGCCATTTAGAACAAACGAGTACCTAAAAACTAACGAACATCATACACCACGAATGTAGGTAGAAGAAAGGTAAGCGTAATTGCATTATATTGCACTCTGTGTATTACATGGCGGGATTATTGTCATGTGACAATCTCTTCTAACCAACTAGAAAGGGACCAGACTAAAACATTTATCAAAAAAGACCCGCAACTCCCATGGTGGAAAACAAGCATCTTACTGACTAGGTTACAGAAATCATCACACGGTTATATCGCAATTTAAAAAATAGAAAGAAGGAAATGTAAACAATCGTAAGAGTCGAAGGATTTGTATGTAAATATATGTAAAGAGAAAAAGTTCTGACGCTTATTTCTCTCTACTTACTTTAATCGGGAAAAGGTGTAATGATATCTATATTTAATCAAGTCCAAAATATTTTTTTTCTCATAACTCGAAAAAACTCCGTTATATTGCTGTATTTTGTCATTGATATGACGTAAAGAGATCAGTCGACTTTCAAAAATGACAAAGTTGGAATATGGATATCACCCTGGGACAATATTATGATTATTTATCTTGTTTCCCTAGATGAATATTTTCGTTTGAAACATGATTTAATATCTCAAAAAAGTTCACTTGAAAAACTGTTTTTTTTTTAAACGAAAATAAATCTTCTTTATAACATTAATGTGTTACAATACAATATTCCTATTTCACTAAAGTTGATCGTGTATTCATTTTTTTAAGATGATGGGACCCAGAAGATAAGGTGAAAAGACAGAGAGACAGTTTATAATTAACTTTTTCGTATTCATTCATTCCTCATTCATAAGCACGTTATAAAAACGTGACTGGGAGGCGATGTTATTTTCAACCTTATTCAATAATTCATTCATTTGATATCATTCAACTTATCCAAATTGGTTATTCAGGCATATTGAATTCTGACATCAGGCCAGGAGACAATAATTGTTTTCGACGCCTTCAATCAAGCCATGGGGTTTAGACATAATAAAGCATTCGCAAAACTCGTTATTTGTAATCACACGTGTTAGCAATACTTTTATTCGTTGTTCAGTCCCGTCACTCGAATCTTTGAGCCTTGGAAGCACTGGAGTTGGCACGAAACTCACTGTTCGTCGTCATATATACTAACAATACTACCGAACACTTCTGACGAGTATTGTTATCAAATACATTCTTCACCAGACTATGAATATTTTTACCTTTTTTATTTTTTGTACTAGGACGATATCTATCCAAATGCCCCGGGTAAAAGATAATCGTCTTGACTAGACCACGAAAGTCGTAATTTTTTGTGAATTTTTGACAAAGATAGGTTGGATATACAATATATGAAATGAGAAGTGACGATATCATAGTATAAATAGCTCAAAACCCATACGATGGCTGTCGTCGAAGAAAGAATAGGAGAATTGAATTTTGATTACAAGAGAGCGAGAGAGGAATACTTAGATTCTCTGCGAAAGTAATTCGAAATTTGAAACTCGGTGGGTCCGTGATAACTGAACGAATTTTAAATACCTAGCTAACAATTTTTGAACCGGTCTAAAAGGGGACGATGTATAAATGATATATATATATATATATATATATATATATATATATATATATATATATATATATATATATATATATATATATATATATATATATATATATATATATATATATATATATATATATATATATATATATATATATATATATATATATATATATATATATATATATATATAATATATATATATATATATATATATATATATATATATATATATATATATATATATATATATATATATATATATATATATATATATATATATATATATATATATATATATATATATATATATATATATATATATATATATATATATATATATTATATATATATATATATATATTATATATATATATATATATATATATATATATATATATATATATATAT
>CATKWJ010000441.1:0-16581 GCA_949825065.1 Odontocerum albicorne | reverse complement strand
TTGTATTCCATTTTTAATTCATATTCACAATGTATTTCAATACTTTCTGTCTCATCGTCAAGTGAGTTCACAAAAACTTAAGTATGCGAGTATATAATTACATGATTATGTCCATTCTGAATGGTTTTATTTTAGGAATATAATAAAAATGTCTATATTCTTTTTTTGTTTATGGTACTAAGGGGAAGTAGAGTGGGAAGCGGAGAAGAGGATAAATTGAATAGATTATTTATGATATTTTTTATTTCTTTGTTTGCCTTATGTATATCAATGGTTCTAAGGCTTTTTTTATTGTATGATATGTGTTTAATATATCTAATATTTTCGTGTTCAGAGGGTGTGAATACGAGTGATCATATGTTAGAAGGTATTCAGCGAACTCAGAAAAAAATATGGCATTTTATTTTTCGAATGTGTTCTTTAATTCGTATATTAAAGTTCCTTGTTGTCATATTTACATACACCTACTTAATTTATCATCTTTTTCGCTTCAAACTATTTCCCCTTAGTACCATAAACAACAAATAGTTGGGACACTTTTACTCTATTCCTAAAACAAAACCAAAAACAGCATACATAATAATGTATGTTAATTAATACTCGTATGTACTTGTCAACTCATAGTACTTGTCAACACTTGATGTGAGTTGATCTTGTCAACTCACAGCAAGTGTTGAAATGCATTGTGATATGCCAAAAATAAAGTGGAATAAGACGTAGTGATTGTTGCTTTAATTTTATATTATGAATTTCAACAAGCTGACGTCCTACTTACTTAAACAAATATTATATAAATATAACAATATACATTTATAACCACAGAGAACGCATTATATTAATCAAACAATTTTTAAAAGTGCATACAGCCAAAATCATAAAACGAATGTGTCTATGCATATCTGAAACAAAGGCTAATAAATTGGATTTAAACTGTGACCATATTTTCTTTGAAAATATTTTTTTTTGTTTATTTTTACATTAACACTTTGTAAAGAATATTTTGTAGGAAAATATAAAATAAAAATTAGGGCGACCTTTTTTTATTTTTACGACATTCTAACGAGTTAATATATTTTTTATTTACTTAATTTTGAGGAAATTGATGTAACATGACTACTGATAACAGTATACACAAGTATATACTATTTATGTTTGACTGCAATTAACATTTATCTTTATCCCACATCTTATCGTCAAATAAATTAAGAGCTTGACCATGCGATGAAAACGCAGAATTCTGAGCAGATAGCACAATCATTTTTTTCCATTTATTCTACACATTACAGCTATTATAACTTCGGTTTTATTCTTTGTCACTTGAAATTTTTCCAATAAAGTTTAAGCGCCCTTAAGTGGATTCTACTATCTAAATAGTGATATATAAACTATCATTTCATAATTATTTTTACTGTTTGGTTTCGAAAAAGGCCATTTTTTGGGAACTATCGGGAATCAAACTCGAAAAATAGTCAAAAAGTAGATCTATCACTTTATGTAAGTCAAGTTTTGAAAGCCTAAAGCTATTGGTAATTTCTGTAATAATGTTTCTGTGGTCCTACTCTTACGGACGACCTTTCAGCGGGTCACTAAGAAGGGTGCACCTACTTATATACTCGTATAATGTTAATAGCCGTGCCCCGTAAAGAAGTATTGTGGTCGTCCTATTTTCATTCTACGTCCTATTGAATATTTCATTGGAAAATGGAATTGTTAATTCCTGAAAATGTGTTAATACCTTCAATAGTGTTTGATTAAGCTAAACTTACTTTTATTTATTTAATAGAAGGATATGTCTAAACGGCGCTATATAAATTATCTTTTTACAATAATTATTAAAAGGTGGTCCAAAAATCACTTTCATATTTCTTGGATAGATGTCATTAGGACAAAATTTTCACCGCTTACTTCATTCTAAAAGGGCTGCATATATATTATTATGAAATGTAAGAATTAAGCACGTTTTTTCTGCCATTGTTTATTGCAAGAGCGTTTTTTAAGTAATTTTTGAGAGGGTACCAAATAAGTAGGTTTTTTTTTGTACTTGATGCTTTTTTTAGTATCACAAAGGAAAACATACGATATAAACGAAAAAATAGATATACAATGTATAGTGACCATGCAGTAAGCGATCTATGTGTCAAACATGGTTTAAAAAATCCGTCGTGGTGATACGACAGTCAAATATGGTGGTACCTCTGGAACTCCGATTACCACTGATGGCGACCGAATAAAAGCTTTGATCAAGAATTACCAATGCTCAACAATACAAGAGATTACTGAATTGAAAATATCGAAAAATACTACATTTGGAGCAATTTAGCATTTGAATTTGTCCTTAAAATACGAAATTTCTTTCTGGATAATTCAATTACTAGAATAATGCGTCAAAACTATACCCCATATTATCAACTTATCGTTGTTCAGTGCCTGAAAACACAAACATTTGAGTAGAAAGCCATTTGAAAACAAAGCTTCACCCCGCTACTACCCCTTCTCAATATTTTTAATTCATACAGTTCACTATTACCAGTATTTGTTAATAACCTTAACTATAAATAATAATGCCTTAACTATAAATTATATACAAAATTAATGCCTTAACTATAAATGCCTTAATGCCTTAACTATAAATAATGTACAACAGTATATTTTGGTAAAATTGTTCATTTTTTTATTTTTCAGTTGATTCTAGTGCATAAACAGTATAAATTTCTCGGGTTTTAAAAGCTTACAAACATTTAAAATTATCGAAAATTAAAAATTATGTATTGAAATAATTCGAAAGATTGTTACGTCTTTCATATATTAATTACAAATATTTATTACGAGTACATATTACTGTGTTTGTTGACGTTTTGAAGGTTTTGCATTCTTCATTTTTAAGTTTCATTTAACAATAGTTAACAGACACAAATTACATTAAATTTTTTTCCTTAGGCATAAATTAAACAATTAAGAAGTTTTGAACTATAAACATTAGATGAGATCTCATTTTAGAGGTCCAACCAAAACGCTTTACCGTAAATCATTATTTATGAGGCGAGTTCCCTACCGGCAACACTCTTATCAGGCGTCCATACAAAACAGGTGACTGCAGGCTGTTGGCCGTGGCTGCCTAAAAGAAGGGAATTATTATGATTTATAGATTGCCCCAGTACCGCTTATACCCTCCTCCTAGAATACTTAATTTACATCCGTAAGGACTAGTTTACAAATAACAAGTAACTAACCAGTCTCAACTAAAGTGTTTCATTTATAATTAGTTAGAAGCAAGTTTACAAAAATACCATGACTCGATTTACTAAAAGATAACATATATTAAGTCAAACTGTACACTATTGTTTTTCGACCTTTTTAGTATTCCGACCCCCTAAAAATATCTTGTTGATGTGTACGCACGTTGTCGTACAACATTTTTACTTGCACAAATACGATTTTTCTTAGTTTTTAGCCCACAAGTTGAAAAACGATGCTTAAGGCTTATTACCAAAACGTGTAGTACCCAAAATAAAATAAAGTGCATATATAAGAAATATATATTATTTACAGTTAAGGCATAAACATTGTGGAGATTTAAAGACATTGTAATTTTTTTTTATCAAAGACTGTTTATTTCACTTTTAGTAACGGTTATCAGGGGTTTGTTATCAGGGGAGCACAATTAAGACTCCTTGTTTGTGCTCCCCTGGTGTTGAGGTGAAAGCCTTGAAACTGGTAGGGTTTTTTTTTAACCTGGCGAGTTTATTGCCATGTGGTAATCTCTTCCAACCAACCAAAAAGATGTTTTTTTTATAGGCCCTAAGTGTTAACCAGACTGGAATCATATTTAAAAAATCTGGGTTCCAGCGGGGATCGAACCCGCAGCCTCCGGATCGGCAGACAAGTGTCTTACCACCAGGTCTCGGAGGTCGTCTGGGTTATAAGAGGGTTATACCGTTACAAAAAGTGGAATAAACGTTGATTGATAAAAACAAATTACAAATAAAAATATAGTTACGGATCATAAAAAGATATACATATCCCACCAAATGACTTCTTCCTTATTTGACAATACGAATACTCCCATCCAGTTAGGAAGCATATACGAGTATGACTCTTCTACAAAAATAAAAAAATATCCACTTAACATGAAAAAATTGATCTTCAAAGGTCCAATGAAAAGATCAACCCATGCATGCCACTTCACAAAAAGATCAACCCATGCCACTTCACAAAAATACATATAATTAGGATTTCTGCACTCAAAAACGTTCCCATTTGATTTAGTATTTTCTTTCAAAACATTAATATATACTTTCAAAACATTAATATATACTTTCAAAACATTAATATATACTTTGAATTATTTCGAAACAATAGAGGCATTGAAACTTATAAGTACTCATTTGTATCCCACCGATCATATATTTGACATAAATATAAAAATGATCTTCAAGTCAATAAATAACAAGTTAAATCTACACGATGACGTGAATTTTATCATTTTAATTATGAATAAACCTTATTTATTTTAAAACATTGTACTTATTTCTAAAGCTATAAATAATCCTTCGGAATGCATTATCTTATTCATTTCCGTTTCCTCTCTTTATCCCAAGTAAATCATTTATTTTCGTTTAAGAAAATATGTACAAGGATTAAATTCTTAAGCATAACCGTAGCGTTGTATTATAACTTCATATTATTTGTTTTCTTTTTCTCGTACACCCTCCTAATACTCTTCCGGTATCCTAGATTTTTTTTTATATTTTCTTATTAGGTTTTATTCCATCCCCTTAGGGAAGCAGCCCTCAGTGTAAGCATTAACGAACAAGAAAGCGCTCAAAAACGTATCAAAAAAGTTTTTCTGTGTCAGAAATGCAAAAAAGGAAGAAATAGTCGGAAGCGAAAAATATTGTACAACACGAGTTTTATATTATTTTTGTTGTGAAAAGAGATACCTGTCCAAGTGATGGATGATTTTGTGAAAGAAAATTAAAATAATTCGTTACGTTGAAACCAGTACGAATATAAGAAGTTAATTTTTTTTTTATTTCCGAAATGATTTAATAAGTGAAAATGAATTATTGTTTTTTTTTTAAATATAACTTAAGTCATGTTCATCCATATACTCCAGAAATTTTAATAGAACTATGATACCGCTATCCCTTGGGAGTAGCTCAGTCTGGATTTTAAACTAACATTTCGATTTTCTGCGCATAAATTATGTTGCAATAAATATATTTTTTAACGCCATTGTTAGGAACTTGTTTATTTATTTTGTAAAATTCACGTCGTTGTTGACTATAAATAACATTCGATGTATGTCAATAACTTTGGAATAATTTAATATCTATTAGAATTGTGTTTAATCCTTATTCACTAACCGATGGTTCCTTTCCTCTAATTCTCATATTATAAATTCCATCATTATTTAGAAATTTATTTTCTAAATAGTGATGGAATTTCAAATATGTTTATTTACTTTAACTGGTTGATTCTAGGAAATTTATTCATAAAAATAATTTAAGATAACATTGTCTATACAAGATTTGAAAAAAATGTGAAATAATATCCCTGACTTTTTTCACTTGAAAATATTTTGTTTATTTTATCGTAGCTTGTAAAAAATGGCCATATTTCAATATGTACGAAACGTCATTATGTATACGATGGAAGTGTAATATAAAACAACAAAACGTAATATGATAAATTAATTTCCAAATAAACTCCCTTTCCGTTTCCCGTTTGGACTACACTGCACAATGTACCCTTATTTGACTATGAAGATGTTTGTTATCAAGATTCTAGTGAGAAATATTTGGATAGACTCGAGAGGCTTCAAAATATTTGAGTTCGGTTTATTTTAATTTGTTTTAAATGATTATATTTCGGAATATTATATTAGACACCATTGTTTTAAAATCTTTCAGGAGAATATTCCAAATTGTTCTCAGTATTTGCGTGAAAAGTTCAATTTTTCTTTATGAACATAGATTGCTTTCCGATCTGGTGATGGTAGAATCCTTTGTGCACCAACCCATCACACATAATTATTCGTGGTTCACTCTGCTCGAAGGTTTACTCTACTCGAACGATTGTAGTGTGTCCATCAAATATGTTTCAGCCTTATCGATATTTGAAAGAACATCAATGAAGAATACTTGACTCATTTAAATATGTACGTACTCCCATATATTTCACACCAAATTCCTATTTTTCTAAATATTTATCTTTTGTTTTCTTTTTTGTTACTTTTTTCCAAATAAGGTTTTCATATATAAAGTCTTTCAAATTAAGCGTTTTTTTTATTAATTTTTTTTTAATTCTTGAATAAAACACACAATTTGCTTTGATTTAAAGAATATTTTTTTTTGGCCATTGAAGTATAATGTATGACATTTAAACACAAAAAACAATATCCGCCAAATGTCCCCCTCTTGCAGTTCCACAGATGTCCACTCTTTTGTCAAAATATTCGATGACATTTTGGCATAATTGCGGTTCTAACTCATCAATAACGCGAATATGATAATTTCGTCCTTGAGCTCAGGAATTGATCGGGGGTCATTATTATAGACCTGGCTTTTCACGTAACCCCAGAGAAAATAGTCCAACGGTGTCAGATCACATGATCTAGGTGACCAATTAACATCACCGTTTCCGGAGATTACAATACATAAAAAAATTCAACAATTTGAACACGTTGTTGTATTGTATACGACTCTATTTTTATAAATGCCATACATTACACTTCTCAAATGTCACAAGACCCAGTCAAGTTCGCGACGCCATCTGTGTTTTATCCAAGAATTAAAAAAATGCTCAATTTGAAAGACCCTATATATGCTTAGTTTAAAGTATGACCATTGATACCGAAAATATAACAGGTAAGGAACAAAAGCTGGTTGATTGAAAAAATTCCTTTGAAGCAATAAATTCACCAGATTTATTTCTATAAAAGTGTTTTCAATAAAAAATGAGCAATCAAAATGTTTCGTTTTTTGAAAAATATTGTTATTTTAGTCAATAGAGCTCGCGGTGAATGGTTGCAAATAATTCCAGGTTGCCGAGAGAGCGCGGGCTTGAAGTTTATTTGTACAAGACTCTCGGAAGTTGACACGGTATAAGGAGACGGAATACTCCACTCAGTTTTGTACATTGTTGAGTAAACAACACTGAAAGGAACGTTTTTCATTTAGGAAACGTGTTAAAGGATTACTGTCGTGAGTTTTATGTGAAAATTATATTTATTTTACTATCTAAATAAATGTTCAATTGAAATAACCCCATACAAATTGTACTGCTAAGTTGTAGATAAACAGCGTTTTAATTGTAAAGTTTGAGCAGCAAAATACGTTCTTAACGAAATTGTGTACAGTGAATAACTTCATTGAATCATAGATACTATCATGCCATTTCTTTATCAGAGTAGACACAGAAAATAAAACTCATTGTGACACAAATCAGTTGTCTCTCCTACATTCATACACGTTTTTATACATCTAAAATTTCTCTGTCTTACATTTTCTTCTTTAGGAGAGTTTGTTCTCAAAAACGGCGCTACATAAACTGTCCTTTTAATATTATTATTATTCTAAAAACCCAAAGCATCTCAGAGTGTTTTCTTCATCTTACTCAACACAACAGCCTTAAGTAAACATTCATCCCTAATCACTAACTTCCCTATAATGTCATCAATTGTTTATTCATGCATTATCTACGTATGACCAGAAAATAAATCGAACAAACTCTTATAAGACAGTCTTCAGTAGAAGGTTCTTCTCAGGATTGACTTAGACAATTACTTTGATAAACATGGGAGTGAGGAAAAAGATCATTATCTCAGATGTACGGGAAATTTAAAAAATACCGCGAAATAGTGTGAGCCTTTGCGCGTCATTTGGAGTAAGATGGAGATTAACGTCTCTACCCCCTGAAAACTCAAGTTGTGAATGCGATAAGATACCATATTCTGTTCTGTGCCCGACGACCAGACACATGATCCTTGTAGGACTTCATGAGGTTAGTCCAAATACCATCCATGGTATTTGGACTAACTTCTGCCCTCCAGGGCAGAAGTTTCAAATAATTTGGTCAACTCGCCAAGAAAAATTAACCAAACATAATAAATATAACAAATTACAATTTTTACTATCTTTAGATTAATATTTATTTAATATTTTCATGCAAATACACTTGGTAGATTAATTGATTTAAAAAAAAATCTTCCAGCTTACCCTCTTTCTTTTTTTAATTATTATCAATATTAATGACGGTATCTTAAACTAAGTGAAAGAGAAAAAGTAGCAAAAATAAGGGATAAATCTCAAGAAAAATATGAATTAGGGAGGGAATTGTAAGGGAATTACAATTCCCTCCCTAATTTGAGAGAAACGTTTTAAGATATGTAATAAATACTCGTTATTATAAAAACAAATTTTAATGTTTAAATTTATTATATCGCCTAAAGTTTGAATCGAGGTCCTTGAAATATTCAACTTACATTATTTTTATTGATATATAATTTTTATAACTAAGCTAAATTGCATCAACATGAGACACTGTTTTTATTACTGAATGATTTGAGATTTTTAATCATTCAATTTCAATCCTAAAAAATAGTTTGCTTAATTTAAGTTTCAAGTCATTAAGGAATAATCTCTGAAACTCGAAATTATTTTTCATGTATGTGCGGAGTATATTTTAGCAACACTTTATTGTATTATACTTTCGTTATGTACGGTACAACCAGATGGGTTTTTTCCCATGTGGAACTCTCTTCCACCAAACCAAAAATATGTAAAAATACCTTAAGCGTAAACCCCGCAGAAAACTTTTTTAAACCATATAGAATTCAGAGAATTGAACCGTAACCCCCGAGCTGGATAACTTGCATCTTATCATCTAGGCGACTAAGATTGGAGAGTATTTAAATAAATTTTCAAATATTTTGCGTTTAAAATACAATTCCGTAAATATTTCCGTTCTTTATTGAATTGAGATTTTTATGATTTCATTACTAGATTTTTTTAAACAAAGTATTTCAAAAATTTAAAAGAATTGGTATACCCTCTTAATACCCTTGCAAAGTAATAAATTCCGCCACAGTAATCAGCCAACCAAAAGTATAGTTTTCTTGCGTTAAGATTTTAAATAGCGTAATTTATTATAATCTAAAATCGAAACAAATATTGTAAAGAGCAAAAATAAAATCTACTGTAGCTCAGTTACATTAAGATTGAAATGATAACCGACCGAATTCAATTTATTTACCGCAAACGCCACATTTACGTCTGCCCTGATTTGTAATACGGGTGCAATTTTCACATCAAATAAAGAAATACACGCGATCGTTAAATCTTAAATTTAAAACGCACCCTTTACCACTAGCCCGTGAAGACTTTTGCACATTAAATTTATCTATAACTCCAACTCAACATATTATACAGGCAAACATTTTAATCTAAGAATAACTCGCCAAAAGATAACATATTCATATATTTCCATTTATTTTAAATTGTTCAAAATCTATTAAAGGTTTTTATTAAATATAAAACTCATATCACTCCGTAGAATAATTTCCCTTAATAATCTCCGCTGTCAGCGTACGTGTATTTTTTCACAATTCCCCAACGCTCATTTAGGAAGTCGTATATGATTAACTGTTTTAATATTTCTGAAATTTAAAAGGTGAATAAAAGAGATCAAGAATGTAAAGTAGAAAGCATTACGTGAATGTATTCATTCACGTTCCTCGTAAAATATGTATATACGCTCTCTGCCACAGGTTAAAATGAAAATCGTCACCATTAGGCGGGATCCAGTCGAAATGGGATAGGTATGCAAAGTAAAGCTTGCAGGTCCGTTACTAGGAAAATAAGAAAATGAGGCGCCTTTATCGCATTAATCTCTAGAAAAGTAAAGGGTATTTTTCAAGTACGTTATATTTACGTTATTGTCAAGTTAAGGTATTAAATTAATCAGGTTTTCTGCAAAATATAATGTCATGGATTTGATTCATTGTGAATTCGATATGATTTTAAGACCTTATCAGAACTCGTTAATTGTGCTTTTTATTTTTTTCAAATATTTTCTTTAAATCTGTGGAACAAGGCACGAAAAAAATGCGCTTTGTTAATTGGTTGGACAAAGTACTAACTATTTGATCTTTGAAAGCCTTGTAACAAGAACCTCAGATGCATCAGCTTTTACACAATATATAAATGCGTTCATAAAGATCTGTCCACGGAATGGTCTTCCTGAATGTGCAGCAAATTATAACGAATACAATACATTAAATTGCAAATGTTTACCACATACGTATTTTGCGCAAATAGAGTGCAGTCACAAGTAGCTCAGAGAACTTGATGTAGATACAGCACTGGAAAAGGCATCCGAAACCGCTTAAAAATATCTTGAATGTAGAGAGCCCTATATCTATTTGAAAAAATGCATTTTAAATAACAGAACACAACAATTTTTTTTTAATTAAATCCTTCCACACAACGAATATATTTTCATTCAATGACTGCTTTTCCAAAGAGTATCATATCGATACAACAATGGTATAGTATGTTAAAAAAAAACGTTCAATGAAACCACTCACCAATCAAATTAACTTTGAAAAACCGTGAAGATTGAATTTTTTTAAAATACAATTATTTTGATGAATTGAAAAATATTGATGATATCGCTGATAAAGAATATTATGAATGATTAAAATAAATTTAAATTTGATTATACTTGAGCGTTACATTAACATAGTAATTTTATCTTTGTGTTTTTATAAAAAGTGTTTAGCGGATTCTATTAACTTTTTTTATTTCCATTTTTGCCAGTTTTCCCCCTAACACATTTTGGTAAGTTGTCGATAAATGTAGAGAAACATTGTTTTATTACATTAATATGAAAATGTCGTAATAATTACGTGTATACTATAAATATATTTTAACAGAGATTTAGTATTTTATTTAAGTTTGAATTTTATATATAAGCACTTCTTTTTTTTTTCTTCTCCCTGGCTCCACCCCAACTCACTGTCTGCGATGACTGTTGGGGTCAGCTCTCCTCGTCCTCAGGTTGTATGCTCTTCTGTCCCGGACTACGTCCCCCAGACCGTGCCTCTGCATCAGGTTAAATTTTTGCACCACCCATGAATTCTTTGGTCTTCCTCTGGTTGTTATTCGAGGAAGATCCATGGATATTGCCTGGTTCACAATGTGATCGGGTGCTCTGCGTCCAACGTGCCCATACCATCTCAGTCGCCTCTCCTCCCTCTTGATGTTGATGTCTGTAACACCTAGGCTTCCACGAATGCGTGAGCTTTTTATTTTGTCTCTTAGGGATACACCAGCTGACCATCTAAGCATGCGCATTTCAGCAGTTTCTAGTTGCCTAGAGTAAGAGTTATACATCGTCCAGCATTCGGAGCCATAGAGGAGTGCGGGTCTGACAATCGTTTGGTATACTTTTCCTTTTAACTTTACTGGCATTTTCGGATCACATAGAACTCCCGTCATTGATCTAAACTTCATTGATCTTAAAATGGAAATATTGTTTATTTCTTTATTCAAGTAGTTTTTCGGAATTTTTGACACTTAATGTTTTGTTAGTGTTGTTTAAAAAAAAATCGTACCACAAAACTTATGTTATCCATAGTAAAAATATTACATGTGGTATATATTGATCTATTTTTATATTTAAACAATTTATCTACCGAATACACTACGTAACATATCCATTATATAATTGTCTCTGTGCCACTTGAAAAAATATTCTCTGCCACTGCCCAGTAAATCCCATTTAGAGCAGGCCCTGAAAACGAAGGAGTTTTCTGCTCAAATTGTTAAGATGAAAGATGGTTATATTGCTTGGGGCAATTTCACGAGTTAAACTTCGTTTTTCAAGTACTAAATAGAGTTATTTTCTGCAGAATATCTTCCGGGAAGTTGCTCTTTAAAAGTTGCAATGTGTCGATTTCTATTAATTATTCACAAATTATTGAAAATTTCCCGATTACATTTAATTCGCTTAAACTGTTCATAAATACTTCAAAATGAAAACATTTAATTGACAAAACATATCATGTCTATTTTTGCTGATAATATAATTATTTTAACAACAAGTACTTATTCAGTCTAAACAATGAAACTCAATCGACAAACGATGTTTTTAGAGATTTTTGAAAGAATCAAATCCACGACACCGATGATTTGTATAAATAATATGATAAAATTAATAGCGGCTTCAGAATTTAATGTATTGATGAGTGCACGTTGTTAGTAATATTAATAAAGGAGCGTTAAGATGGTGTAGACATGTATGTGGAAAGAATGAATAACTAAGCGGAATGAATCAATATAAAACTCTAGATCGCATGTTTTATTGCAGCAGAGATAGACTGAGGAAAACATGACAGGATCATATGAACCAGATGTTGAAAGAAGGTAAAGTGGGATATTCGAATAACAATAGATAGTACATGACAAGATGTATGAATCTAAAGGAAACTTCATTTATTTGTTTGGATTTCTGCCTTCTCGGCAAGGATTTAGTGACAATATACATAATCGTATATATACGAGTATATATAATAATAAGAACCTGATGCAAACATTTTTTATTTACTTTTTTAAACTTTTTTTAATTGTATTAAAATTGTAGGGATCCACGGTCGTCGCTGAATATTGTCGCATACATACGGTCAATGACCGATGAAACGACCTTCGCATTCCTCGACAAATTTAAATAAACAGTCCAAAGTTCATACGCCGGCCATTCAAGTCCAAAGATCACCCGTCGGCCAGTCATCCCGTAGCCGAGCGGACCGCACTACATACTAGAGAGAGAACGCACCACGCTGTCTCGCCGGTTCCGTAAATAGATTGTTACCTACATACTACAATTGACCATTTCTGCATTCACAGAAGCGCGATAGAAGCATATCGCGAGCGCACTCCCGCGCCCATTCTAAAATGTTATAAGTACCTACGTTACTATTAAAATAAACTATTCACTCTCTTTCCGCATTGCGAGCTAACGTGTTTTATTATTTACCAACAATCATAATCATCATATACCTTTAAGGGACATTCCCTAAAAAATCTTAATACGATTCACACTGACAATTATTGGAACATTTCTGAATGCAATACTTAAGATTATTTTTTATAAATATGTCACAAAAGTTTCTTGTATATTCGGTAGTCACATGAATTCTTCAAAATTTACATTATTTCATGATGCTTGAAATAATGTAACATAAAAAAATGTGTGCTCGTAAAAGTAACCACATATAAGGTGTCAAAGAATAGTGCAAAATACTAAAAGTCACAGTAATTTACCCTCAATCTTCTCCCTTCGCACTCGAGCGTAATGAAACAAAGAATTATCGCTGGATCCATCTACAGGAGACACGCGCCTCAATGAATGGTTCGGCTCCGTGCTATAAGATATATTCTAATGGGTGAAGGCTTAACGATGCGAGATATATGAGCGCCAAATAAAAGAATCCGCCTGTTTTCATCGAGGCTTTCGACAAATTTCCACGCAAAAAAGAAAAGTAAATTTATTATAAAGAAAAAAGGTTTTTGTGACAATGGTTTAGGTGTCTTTTTTGTCTGAAATAAAATTATAATATCTTGTTCCCAAAGAAAAAAAATTTTTTTTGATGAAAATACTGTTGTATTACACTATTTTGTATGCAGTACAATCTGGTGAGGTTATTGCTATGTAGCAATCTTTTTCAACCAACCGTAAAGATGTTTGGGGGGTCTTAGGTGAAAACCAGATTCGAATAATTTTTAAAGAAATCTGGTTGTAAAGACAGGTTTCTTACCGACTAAGCTCCAAAGGTCATCATAAACGCAATCATTTCAAAGAAATTAAGAAAATATCGACTAAGATTTTTGTGTATGGACACTGCTAGACATGATGTTATATTCAATACAATTTATAAAATTTATACCTTTAATTTTTAAGGTTCATTACGTTGTTTACAAGATTTGTTAAATTGTATAGTAAGGTCAGTATCGACCATAGATGGATTTATTTAGGCGTGCCCCAAAAACATAAACAAAAACTTGAAAACTTGTTAGCGATTTTTGGATTGCTTCTAGCCGCCATACAACTTGAACTAGGGACACCGGTCTTCAAAATAAATATGCTAGAAATTTTTTTGGTTTCAATTAAATATAACACATATTTAAAACAACGTGAAATAAATTTATCAAAGTTAAATTATTGAACGCTTGAGAAACACTGATATTTTCAGCTTTTATTCTATGAAATAATATTTTTTGCAAATATCTACACAAAACGTTTTAATAAGGTTCATATTATCCCTGTTTATTAAACGTACTCGTATATGAACCAACGGCTTATAACATTGTATAAAACTTTTCTGAAAATTTTGTGAAAAACAAAATAACATGAATTCACGTTACCCTTGCAGATCATATAGCGATAATCCCAAGTTGCGTAAAGGTAGGTTATTGTTCTTAAAGCCTAAATATCCTTTCAGACCCTCGCTCGTGTGCTGAACTGTTGTTACCTTGATGGAAGTAATGCCCCTTCACTCCTTATAGTTAAAGGCCTCGTGACAAATGATAAAGATCACGCCTTTTATAGGAAAAGCAGGTTGAGGATGAATGAAAACAGGTGAAAATTCAAATGAAAAGCGGCGAAATCGTGGGTTACTCTGAAAATTGTCACTTTTTGTTTTAAATTTGAACTATTTAAGTAACGTAAATATTTTTTTATGTACCGTTCTTTTTTTCTTTTGGTCTTTGCACATATTTATAATTCTTATACACATTTTTTTCAAGTATAATAATATTGTTTAATGTACACATAATAATATTATTTTTGGTCTTTGCATATATAATATTTACAATTCTTGCACACATTTTTTTAATACATAATAATATTTTATAATGAATAATAAAAAAAATTGTCTTTGTACATATACATAATTCTTACACACATTTTTTGAGGTGAAATATTATTTCTTTAATGCGTAATAATATTATTTTTTGTTTTTGCACATATTCACAATTTTTACACACATTTTTTGAGATACAATATTATTTCTTTAATGTATTATAATACTATTTTTTTGTCTTTGCACATATTCACAATTCTTACAAACATTTTTTTATTGTATAATAATATTATTTTTTGTCTTTGTACATATTCACAATTCTTACAAACATTTTTTTATTGTATAATAATATTATTTTTTGTCTTTGTACATATTCACAATTCTTACACGCCTTTTTAAAGGTATAATATTATTTTTTCAATCTATAATAAAATTATATTTTGTCTTTGCACATATTTATAATTTTTACACTAATTTTTTAAGGTATAATATTGTTTTTTTATGTATTATGTTATTTTTTTAAGCATCATAGTTTTTTTGTCTTTGTACACATATATAATTTTTACACACATTTTTTTATGTATAATATAATTTTTATGACAATTTACTTATCCTACACCGAATCAAAAAGATTGCTGTGGATACTCAAAAAAATATGATGTAAAATTATTTTTCTAAAAGCCTTTTCATTTAACTCAAAATATGAGGTAAAGGATCAGAAGTGCTAAATTTCCGAAAATTACCAAAAAATAATCGTGTCAAAGTTATGATCACATAAAAAGTACTTTACTGAACTTTTAAGATAAACAAAAGTGATATTTGTTCATTTATCATCGGTATGAATTAAATGAAGTCTAAATATAATAATTGGAACTTTGAAACTACAAAACAGATCAATCAAACATAGAACTGGAAAATTTATAATTACATCCATTCTAAATAATACTTGATAATAAACTGAGGTTGAATATAAGTACTGAAATTCATTTGCTTTTATAAATGATAACAAAAGTTTACAATCACGTGTTTAAAATAATACGAGATAAAGCGTTAATGTATTATTGAATTTTATCATAATATTAAATTTTGTCACAAATACATACAAAAATGAAAGCTATTTTCTTATCAGTAATAACATGTATAATAGGCAAAACTTCCATACAAAACCACCTTTTTAATTATAGTAATAGACAACTTAAACAGAGCCGTTCTGTTCTACAAAGCTATTTAACTCAGTAAAGCTTCGTGTTTTTAATAAATAAAATCACCTAACATATAAATAAATAAATATAGGTTTATTGATAGTAACATATTATGTACATAATATATTTAAATATACTTCAAAAACACATAAATGGCAGAAAATACATTTAAGAGAGAAACTATCAAAAGGTCTGGGCTCATCTAATAACATCCCCCGGCCAAGATACACCCCACCAATATAGGGTGAGCCCAACCAGATGTTCAGCCCACATCCTATGCTTCTTTTAAATAAATAAATAAATATAGGTTTAATGATAGCAGCCTGGAATGTACATATATCGTGAAATGGCATATACATATATATATATATATATATATATATATATATATATATATATATATATATATATATATATATATATATATATATATATATATATATATATATATATATATATATATATATATATATATATATATTATATATATATATATATATATATATATATATATAT
>CATKWJ010000440.1:0-47348 GCA_949825065.1 Odontocerum albicorne | reverse complement strand
ATGCGAATGAAATTCTTTAAGCTATAATTTGAGATTTTTGTGTATTATAATGTGAATGGTGAGAATTTCAGCTGGGTGTTTTTATGTAAAGAACAAATATATGAAATTTGTGATTAAAGAACAAGACCACTTCATAACATACCTTGCCTAGTCAAGTGGTGCTCTATATTCACAATATTATAATGTACTTGTTGTTTTCTTCGATTTACCTTTCCATTAGAATTATTTAAATTGTTCATGTAGTTTTGTGAATTGTTTATAAACAAATATCACTCTTAAAAAGTAGGAACCCTCTTTTTTCTCATATTATTTGTGACAGTGTGTTAAATAAGATACTTTTGTTTATTTTCTTTAGAGTTTGTTATTACACTTTTTTCAATGAATATACTTACTCGTATTATAAGAATACCGAAAAAAGGCAAAATAAGTCATTTCCGGAAAACATGAACCACATTATTTGATCAAATACCAACTATATTTTTTTTCAATATTGATAACCTACTTGTACGAGTATGTATGATGGACTCGCTACGTCTAGAAAAAAATGCAGGCGTTAGTTGGAATTCTTTTATTGGAATACACGTATGAATGCTAGAATTTAAATCTACAAATAAATAAATCTACAAATTTCGAAAATAAGAAATTAGTCTAGAACATGAAGTTTAAAAAAAACTATTCCTTAATACTTTGTAGCAATATTGACAGTAAAAATGACCCATTTTTTCATTATTATGTATTTTTGAGAAAATTATTTAGAAAATCGTCATGTTTTTCAGAAAATCTTCAAAAAAAGTTTTAACATATCGATCGTGTCAAAATATTGTAAAATTAACGAGAAACTTGGTTTGATCAACGCAGAGATGTTCCTTTTTTTCTATTATGATTGTTTTATATAATTTCTTGTTATGAATTTGGAGTATCACCACAAAATAATGCTTCCATTATAGCACTCTTGAACGCAATTAATAAACACATTTAGAGCAATGTGTAAACTATTAATTCTACAATATATATAAAAAAAATTCTACACATAAAAACAAAATTGGTTCTTTACTTATGCAAACCAGATAATATCTGTATATTATGCTTTCTTCGTTTTTAAACCTTAGCTTCAAGGGTTTTTTGATCGAGTTAATTTTGTTGAGAACAAACCTTTTTTATTTTCATACAACAATATTCTGAATTATGAAATGTCGTCTTTTCCTTTTCCTTTAGATGTTTTTCTTGACCATTAAAGTATTTTAAAAGGAGCTTAAAATATTTTCTTGGCCATTAGAGTATCTTAAAAGGAGCTGATAATATTGAATGTCTCTATGGAGTCGTAGGTTTTCGTAGTTATGAGATCTTAGCTTTAAAGTTTAAAGCGCCAACATTTTGAGAGAATTGTACGAGTATTTCTCAGCTCCAAAATACATTGTTTTTAGACATGATGAATGTTCGTTTTTCAATCATATTGTACTTTGTTATGTTCGTTACCACTTAAGTGTTTATGTATTTTTTCGAAATAGTTTTCAACTTTTTAAATATAAATTTCAGGTACCACGATATATTATCACATTACACGAGCTTCTAGCACACACTCCTCATGATCATGTCGAACGCAAGAGTCTTCAGCATGCTAGACAGCAGCTTGAAGATCTTTCTAGACAAATGCATGATGAAGTAAGGACTTTATACATTTTTTTATTTTTACCACAAGCATCTCAATTGAACTTCCTTCTACATAGTTTATATGATTAGCATCGTATATTATAATATCTACAATCTACTTAAGCTTAGACATTTCCACTTGTAAAAACCAACATTTAATATATTTTGCATCCATTTTCCTATTGAATAAGCAATTATTACTCTTAGGTAAACAGAATGGAAATTCACTAAGCCTCTCCAGATATGATTATTTTTAGTAAACACTATTTTAATTTTGCTTTTCGTAAACTCTTTTAGAATTTTTTAACCCTAAATTATTCAGATATGATTTGGTTAAATTTAAATTACGACATCATTAATTTCCTATAACAAGAAATGATTTTGTTGCTTCTTTCATAGTAGTTCTGTAGCTGTGATAAAATTTAGATAGTTAAATAACACAGAATAACAGAGATGCGAGCTCTTTTTGAAATCCAGTCCTCCAATTGGATGTTATTATGCAAAAAGAATCCAAACCATATTATACCTGTTTTAAGATAATTGAGGAAATATCTCGCCATTTATTGCATGATATAAAATAAATTTAAGACGTAATTATAACTATGAAATAACCATCTAACGGGATTTTTACTTTTAAATAAACAACATTGATTCAAATATAATTAAACACTGAAATACTGTTTAAGCTATTTGAAAATACACATTGAACCCAACAAGTTTCAAGTCTTACGCTATTTATCTTCAGGGGTATTCCGAACTAACGTTAGTTCAGAATAAAATACCCAATTAACAGGCTTTGAAACAAGGAATATATATTTTCAAGTGGAATAAACAATGTTTTTATTTTTAAATATATTTAAATAAACGTGAATTTTGGCAGTGTTAATGCTAAAATACCAAAAATATTATACAACATTGATGTGTTTTTTTCCATTTTTCAATAAACTAAAAAAAATATTTGTTAGGTTCGTATTGCATAATAACATACAATTTAAGAAGATTTAAGAGTTTAAATTAAAAGAGATAAAACATAATAGTACTACGTTTAATCAACATATATATAACATTATAATACTTGATTTTTTTTTTTATTTGGTTAAACTTTCCGCAATGCTTTTGAAAGCAAACGGCATATCTGTTAATCTGTATTCAATAACAACTTGAATATATAGTTACTTCAGATTGTAGATTTTTCTAGTTATGTGTTATTTTTATTGCTTGAGGAGTTGTATTAAATTAATCGCACTCAAATAGGTATTCCAAGTCATACGTAAAATCACAATCTCATAAAATTCAGTTCCTCACAGACAGTAATTTCAATAATTAAATTGTAAAATTTTATACAGGTAAGCGAAACTGAGAACCTCAGGAAGAACTTGGCCGTAGAGAGGATGATCATTGAAGGGTGTGACATCTTGTTGGACGTCAACCAAGTTTTTGTGAGGCAAGGTGAGGCAAAGAAGATTTCTTTCCGAAATGTACCTTTATGCTTAACACTTCTTTGATGCCCACCTGCCTTTCCATATAAATACATTTGAATTATTTACTTTTAACTCGTATATAAATCCAATAAAAAAATGATAATGTTTTTTTAAAATTTAAAATCGACTGCAAAAACAATTTAAGTTGAAAAAAAATATTCGTTATAAAAAAAAACATTTGTGATTTACTTTCTTAATTTCAAAAAATAAGAACCTTATTTAAGTTAGTTACGAAATTTTATCGTTTCAAACTTTTTTCATTTCAAACAAAAAACTTGGAAAAAAGAATTACACTAAAAATATTTTCAATATATTGGTTTCAATTTACAGACAAAAATATTTTAGTATACTATTTTATATTTCTTGGACGAAATATTGTATGAAATTTGATATTAAACAGATGACACAAAACACCTTGTTTTGATAATAATGAAGGTTCTCCACAATATTTGAAGATAAATATAACCTAATAAACTATATGTAGCTTTTAAATTAACTTAAATAACACTTATTCTTACAGAGTCGTGAATTTTTCACATAGTGGTTATTTTTCCATTAAGATTCATTGTCTGACAAAAATACATTCCTATGACAACTTGTGATACCGTATTTTCTTAATCATTTCATTTTTCTTATATTCATTAATATACAAAGATCACGTCCATCAAATATTTGTATATACTCACACACCAGATCCTAAATGTATAAAATTTTAATAAATCATTATAAAACTAGTGTTAAAGGAAAATAAATAAAACACTGAAAGCTTTGAGCTAAAGCGTCATTTCTAAATAGTAAGTAAGAGATAAGCAGGAATTGAAGTTTTTGTAGTAGATTGGGTTTTTTACCTTATTCCTTCACCATTTTTTAATCTTATCGCACTTTTCTTAAATGGTTTGTCTGCATGTTGCTAGTTTATAAATACATCTTGAATAACTTAATATTGGCAAAAACAAAATAAACACAAAAAAAATGAAACAAAAAGAAACATATTTTGTGTTTAATTTTTGTTTTGCCAATATTTATGTTGTATATTTTTAAGATTTTTTTTTCTATTAGAATCACACGATCGAAATTCTTATAAACTTAATACATAATTGACATAAACATATAATTAATAAGTTAAAACACGTCTAAGATTTTATGAGTTTATGTCAGGTGGAAGTTCGTTTTAACACGTTCTGCGCCGCGTAGGTCACCGGTGACCTACCGTGTTTTTGACCAGGGCGCTACATAGGTCACCGGTGACCTACGTGGTTTTTTTTTATAAACAGTCCCAGTGCGCCAACGGTCACATTTACTAGGAATTTTAACATTGAATGTGACCTATACGGCGCCCCTGAATATAATGCACATAAAAACTTCCAAAATTTTGTTTGAAAATGCAATTATTTTTAATAAACCTCCAGGTGTACATGAGCAAGCTATTACGGTTTATTTTTTTCAAGGATAAACTAGCCTCTACAATTAGGCTAGGGGGTATAGAAGAGATTCCAGGGATAACATAATGAATGGGACCATCCATTTGTCACACTCTGGAAATTTATGAGGGTGCATTGTCTATGCAACATTGTGACCCTTTTTTTTGGAGCTATTGTCTCAGTAATCATAAGAGATTATTATGTTATGGCGTAACACTGTAGCATATTACATAAATAAATAAAAAATATAATAAGTAATAAATTAGGCATGCTACAATTTGTTTCGACTACAAAAGTTTATGTTGTATATACATGTATTACCGTACGACGCCGCGTAGGTCACCGGTGACCTACGCTCACAATATCACCTAAAATCAGTTTATTTTTAAAAATAAATCATTATTTATGAAGCCTATATATGTATACATAATATAAACTATAATTTGTTTAGTGGCGCAGGTACTTATTTTCTCAAAATGTACTGCGGCACAAAATATTATGTAATTTGTTTTTTTAAACGGTATAATCTTTTTGTAACGGTATAACCCTACCACTTTCTCCTCATCATCAAGGGAGCACAAACAAGACCAAGACATAAGAAGAGAATATATTCTACATAACCTTGTATTTTTAATCTCAGGATTGAATTATTTTTAATACGAAACGCATTTATACGAGTATTTTCTATTAAAAATCACATGTAAAACAAGTTTTATGATTTTAATAATCTCTTTTATGTAAGCTATTTATGATCAAGAAGCTTTGTTTAAAAAAATAAACAATTTTTGTTTACATAACTCCGGTATAAAATTAATTTTTCTTACTCACATGCATAGTTATTTAGAAACAATAAGTAACGTTCAAAAGATAACGGCTATTTTTTCAATACAATTCCCTTACGAAATTGAGTTTTATTACGTCAGACTGGAAAGACTCATCAGAATATGTTATGTTTACAAGTCTACCAAAATTGAGTTTTATTACGTCAGACTGGAAAGACTCATCAGAATATGTTATGTTTACAAGTCTACCAAAATTTTAAATGTGAACTCTTTGACGAATATTATATATATTCTTATTATTCTTTAATTGTCTGTTCTGTAGATGTGGCTGATCCAGTATCCAATTTGTCAGCTCATATTATAATATAACATTGGCCCGTATTGAATCATTCGTCATCACCTTTGTCGCAACAACCTTATATTATATGGGTCTTGACCTTCTCCAGAATTTTACTTTCTACATTTACATTGAATTTGATTAATAGTGATATATTTACTATTTAAAGTGCTCATCGAACATCTCGCATTTACATTTGGAAGAATATATGAGGTGACAATGTATAACAGAATACGTAATGAAGTGATTAGGAATGAATGTGGACTTAAGGCTGATGTGTTGGATAAAATGAAGACAAGCTCTCTGAATTGGTTTGGGCACATAGAATAAATGAATGAAGAGAGACTAACAACACAAATATATAGTACAAACGTGTGTGGAAGGCGTGGTAGAGATATGTTTGCAATACCTTGGAGAGTATGGTTGGATCAAGTTGATAATATTTGAAAATGTAGAACCGTAAAAAGTTAGAGAAATAGTAGGAATTGTACTCGTATTATAAGGTTCACATATCAATGTGAAACAGGCGTATAATGTAAATCGAGATAAGAAAGTCTGGCTGGCAGAGTACTGAACTTTTATCAGTGGTTACTTGGCCTTTTCTATACGCATATGTATTTTTATGTATACTTTTTTTATTGTTCTTACTGTTTAATTTTTTCTCTCAAAATTTAAACCACAGCTCCCTCTGTATTCTTCTTCCACAACTCACACTTATGTTCTAGATTTATTTGGTCAAACTTTTGTTACCTATTTGTTTCGTAAGTCAAACATATCTGCGTAGTATTTTTCACTTTACATAACATAACTGTCTTTCGTTTATATTCATCCTTAAATAATTATTTTTCTTGTTCAGTCATGTACCGAAACACCTCCTTTTCTTCTCAGCTTAGGCATTTATACCATATTCTTATTTCGACTGTTTTCATTCACCGTTCACGTTTCACCTCAATATAACAAAGTTGATTCTAAAATACTGTCATTAACCATCATGTTAACAGTTAACAGTTTGATTTTATTGAACCAGTTGAAAAACAAAATAATATTATTGTATTTCATTTGTGTAGGCTGCCTGAGCCAGGTGTCAGGCGGAGGGGGAGGGGGTGGCGCCAGGGGGCGGCGCTCCCAGTTGCAGCCGCGACAAGCTTTCCTCTTCAGCCACCACCTGATCTTGGGCACCCGGGCGGCAGGGGGCCGGCTGCACCTGCTGCCCGACGCCGGCCGGGTGCCACTCGCTGACGCCATGCTCATTGAGGAACCCAACAATATGGATGATGGCAAGTCCATTGAATATATTTGTAAATATTTGCTAGAGGCAAATGCTAACATATTTATCGAATTATGAAAGATGTCTTAAGATCACTTGGAAGACATTCGTGGTGTAGTTGGTAAGTCATCTGTCTTACGACCCGGAGGTTGCGGGTTCGATTCCCACCGGAGCCTAATTCAAAAAAATGTTTTTAGTCTTGTTTAAGGCCTCATAAACATCTTTATATGTGTACCTACTGTATACAACAAAATGTTAAACATGATTTTCTAGGGCACTGTTAAAGCTTCTAGTACTGATTTGTTTGATAATAGTGGATTTGAGTCCCAATTTATAACGCCTTCTAAGGAGAGTGGGCTTTCTAAACGGCGCTATATATTTCTATTCGTTGAATAAATTAATGAAAAACAAAAAGAATTAATATAGGCACTGTAAAACAAATACCTTTTATAAATTGTTTTAATATTTTTATGCAAATTTTATTGTGAGGTAATAAAAATAACTCACACAAGGCTCAATGCTAATTTTGAGATATCTGACTTACGCCCAGTGTATAGTATTTCTTAATAAACGTGTATTATACACACAACGATCACTTTAAATGTTTAATTTTTAATAGTCACTTAACGATTACTAATAATGTTTAATGAAAACTCTTAATCACTAAGATACAGCCACTATTAAAATTTCACTACTCAACATGCAAATGCTTTAAAAGACATGTTGAAATAATTTTCTTGAATTTCCAAAGCATTGACGTACAAAAGTCACAATAAACTCAATCCGACGATGTTCAAAAAGTGTAAGTGAGATTGTTACGAATACCACAAAAAAGACTAATATATAATGATTTGGGAAATAAATGTTCATTGATTGATGTTCACTATTTAGATGTTACAAATAAATAAAAATAATAATTACAGAAAAAGTATATGTGTGTTTATGGATGATTCATTATTTTATGGCAATATGTCCAATGAACTAGCTTTACTTTCAAATTTGCTATCTTTAGTTGTGCTAAATGTAATGAATGAATTGTTATATTTCAGCAATAGTTGAAAAAATAAGATTCATAAGAAAACATTAATTTCAAGAAAAATAGACAAAATGATAAATTTTTTAAGTTTTATAATAACGGGATGTTCTCTACTTTTGGTTCAATTCTCTTTAGAATGATATTAGTCAGTATTTTTGAGGCATGGGATATTAGGCTAAGAGTTCTGTGTTGCTCACATTTTATCGTACCTGCCTTCTTTGGTAATGTGACAATTAGGCATTTCTCGAAGTCCTCTGGTATCTTTCCGGTCTTATATATTGTCTGTATCATTTTAAACAGGGCATCTGTGATTCCTTTTCCTGCTGCCTTAATTAGTTCGGCCGGAACGTCATTGATTCCGGGTGCTTTCCCGTTTTTGAGGTTTTTATCTTGATGTACGGCTGCGAGACATGGTGCCTATCCGAAAGAGATAGACGAAGACTAGAGGCTTTTGAGATGTGGTCCTATAGAAGACTATTAGGAATTTCCTGGAGAGACCGCATCACAAATGAAGAGGTTCTCCAACGAATCGAAGGAGGAAGGCACCTGCTCAGGATCCTGTCCGAAAGGCGTGCAAGATGGATCGGTCATATAATACGACAAGAGGGTCTCTTGCATGCCATAATGGAGGGTATGACCGAGGGGACAAACTCTAGGGGACGCCCACGCCGAGAGTACCTGGAGGACCTGTTGGTGGACGTGCGCTGCTCAACATATACAGACTTAAAGAGAGCCGCACAGGACAGGGGGGAATGGAGGAGAAGAGTTCAAATTGCTGCAAACCAGTCTTAGGACTGCAACCACGGAAGGAATAACGGGAATATTTTGAAATATGTTTTTATTCAATTTTATTACGAAAAAATGGACGGAAAAACATAATTCCAAAGTCAAACCAAAGGAATTGAAAAAATATGTTGGAATTGTATGTGATGGTTAGGAACACAAAATATTATCCTATCACTAGATTGTATCCAGAAAAAAAATTATATTGCAGATACAATACATATAATAAGCTCGATTGTTTAATACTTTTGAAGAGTGTTGATTATCGAACAATCCTGAAAAGGGGTCTAATAGAACATGGAGAAATATTATTTTTGAGGTGTTTTCCATGGTTGTTGATAAGAGTTTATCACAGGTTACCGTTTTTCATTTGTTTTAAGATACACATTTAATGTCCATATCCACCAAAAACATATTTTATTGTCTTTAGCTGTTATTGTACTTAAAACCTTTTGATGTCCACACCTGGCGATATTTTTTTTACCAGAGAACATTTAAAGATGCAACAAAATTCTAAAAGTTAGTATTACATCATCCATCAACTGTAAGGTATATTTTTGACAACGATGAAAAGTACTAAAAAATCAATGTGTTGTTAGCGTACTTTGTTCTCGTATCTAAATATTGCTCATCAGTTTGGAGGCAAATTTTGTTAATGTTCAATTCAATAACACAACGCTGTTAATGGTTCAGTTAAGGCAAAATCAATATTATGGTCTGTTATAGATCACACCAACAAAATTTCGGCATGATGATCTGCTAGGATAAAATTTAATTACTATATTGTAGAGTGATCTGTAATTCAGTTAGGCTCCGTTAAATCCGTTCTCAACTAGACAACTATCCCACCAACTTCCTTAGAAGAAGTATAAGAAGCATTAATTCATCAGGTCTTTGAACAAACTCCTACGTCCGATGGGAAGTGAAAATGGGTATGCCGTGTTAATTCTAATTGCAAATCTACCATGGTTTTCTCTTTTAAAAAAGGCCACAGACTTTTCAAAGAGCTTTTAGTGTGATAAGAATGCTTTGCCTAATTGATAGCAACTGATCAACGAATCAACAAACTGAGCAACGCAAATGTACATCCACTGTTGATGAGTCTTATTCATATATTGTATAACTAGTAAAGAGAATCTAACATAAGAGTTTTAAGTTTTTTAATTAATGATGCGACATTTTTATTTCCAAATCTTTAAGGTTAGTATTAAAAAAAGAATAGGTTAAGTAATCTGTAATATTTCAAATAACCCATATAAAACAGGTTAGAAAATTCAATATAAATAATATTTTTGCAGACTCCTCATCAGTATGTTCGTCTACATCTACCGCAGAAAATTTCCAGAATAAAGATTTTAAAATACTTTTTGACAACAAAGGAACACAGCTCACTGTCCACTTGGGTAAGTTGTGTACCAATTATCTTTTATTTCAAACTAACTTCAGTGTCACCAAATTAATGATTTTTTATTACTAACGAATAATTTCTTAGCAATTGGTAGTTTTTGTAACACTGGAAAAAAATGTATAAACGTATTTTTTTTGCTAATGAACAAAACTTTTAGAAATTAAATTCACTATTTAGCACAAACGAGTTTTGGATATCACATAAGCGCATTTAGCTTAAATTTGATAAAACATTAATCTACTATAACAAAAAAAAACTAGATAACACAACGAGTAGGAATGAGTAGGAATCTAGACATCGAACTGGTGGTTCTTTATCTATTTCTGATGAACGTAAGACTCTTTTCAAGCCTTAACCATTTAACATAATTAATTCTCTACAGTTCTAAAAAAAATACCGTCTTTTCCGTACAACAATCATTCTCGACCATTTCATATTCACAGTAGCCGGTATGACCTTTTTTATCCATAGTCGTTGATGAAACATTTTCGAACTCATTACTGCTGTCAATACCTTTTCATGTCCATAACTAATGGTAAAACTTACTCGTACAATTTGCAAAGTGACGGAATAATCCATTTTCTTACTTTAGTGGCAGCAAGTGTGCAGGAGAAATCAGCCTGGTGCAGTGACATTGCACAGTGCATGGAGAATGCCCAGTGGACGGAGGCGGGCGTAAGTTGCGGCGGCGGCGGTGGCGGGGATGGAGCTTCCCTCAGCGTGCCCGGTGCCGCCGGGGTGCGCAGTGACCCTCGCCTCTTTACCGACGACGTGGACATTCGTTTCTCGAGGGCACTTAACTCTTGCAAGGTGCCACAGATCAGATATGCTACGCCAAGTAGATTGTTGGAAAGGCTTACAGGTATTTGCTTTGTTTGTATTTTTTTTAAATCAGTTGGTCATACAATGGGATGTATTGAATGATTGTAAAATTGCGAATGAATAGTGGTACGAAAAGATTACATAAATCGAAAAATCTTCAAATAACAAATTTTATCTTAACTTGCTTCATATGGCTTAAGCATGTGTAGCGACTATCCGTGCGGTCACTGAACCCATCAAAGCGACCCTTGGACTGCCCGGTCATTGAGCTCGCATTCCTTACAATGCGAGACAAACACTGGGCAAGGGTCGCCCGGTCGGTCATTGAACTCACTATCAGCGGAGACCGCATTCCACGAGAAACGAGACAGCAACATATCTTCCGCGCTGTCAGTCAAAACTATGAATACCCTACGTGATGACAATAAATATATTGTGAGGCGTGAGACGAGACATCAACATATACCTTGCTCCGTCTCACACACATTCCAAAATATTATAAATACCGACGTTTATCAATAAAATATCTCTTTTGCATATTCCGATTTCAAACGAGTTTTATTAAACCAAACGATCATCCTCATCTCTTCGTTAAGGAACAACCCGTTCCTAAACCTGCATGATGATGTCGCTCCATTCCCAACAATAGTATGCCTTTTATCACCTGTTTCCATTAATCTCTCTACCTTACGCAAATCCAGCAGTAACTGTCTGGGTTATGGATATTATTTTTCTTCATTCTGGCTTTTTTTTTTCAAACACTCCATGCATTACATGTAATAATAATTCGACTATTTGTTTTTTTTGGCCTTGCCCAAGATTCCTTTCTAAATTTAAGCTTCAAATTAAATATATTTCTTTAGTTAACCAAATTTGATCATTTACCCATAGAACCGAGTCATGGACCAATTCAGTTCAGTTTGACTTTACCTCCACCCACGTTGTTATGGGGGACAAGATAAGTCCCCATCCAGCGCGATTTACACTACAAGATCAAAATCTTCTTTATTTTTTTATGAGCGCGACCTCACATAGTGACGAAGAAGGAACTGCCCAAAGAGACCCCTTCTCCGGTGGCAACACATCAGAGTGTGAAAAGAAAAGTAGCGACGACGGGCTTATGGTCCGACATCACGGGAAATGACTCGCAGTGCAAAACCTTTTCTCTCATTAAGTGACTTAAGGCCTGGAGTGAAAACCACCTTGGAAGTTGACAGTATTTTCACATAAAATTTCAAATGCATCAAAACTAATTTTGACGCCACTTGATCGAATTAGCCTATCGGTCCGAAGGTGAACCGTTGGAAGGCTGAATGAAATTCAGTTCGGAAATTATTGACTCGATTTTATTCGCAGTACCACAGAATAAGCTCTGCGGATTGATTTAGATACCCGCAAAAATTGCAACAGGGCGAAGGAACAAGATTGAAGCTAAAAAGTTTGCTAAAAGAGATTTCATGGTACGGGAGAAATTGGGTAGTCCAACAGTTTGGTGATATACATGGGGAGCCGAGGGGCGCCCTGATGCAAGAGAAGAATTTAAATATCTGCCTCTCCACGGAGGAAGACGACCAACGGTGTTGCCAAATCAACAATTGGGACTCAAGGTAGGCTTTAAAAGTAGCGTGAGGGGTCATCCCTGGCAAGGAGTGAAGGCGGACGTCACCTATACTCGCTGCCTGACCCTCACTGAGAAGGATAATCGTGGCATGTCTCTGGACAAATCGAGTCATGGATCATGTCTTAAGGATCAATATCGAGTGTTGTTATGGTTCGAGAATAAAGTATTCTGGGTAATTTAAGACCCATGACCAGAGATGAAAATTGTCAAAGAATGATAAAAAAGAGTGGGAGTCTAAATATTGAGGAGCTAAACCGCTTGGTGCAATGCAATGCAACGCAATTGTTATATAATACATTTCTTTCAATATGCTTACATATGCATGAATCTTATAGATTAAATAAAATGTATATGGTACAAATTTATTTTAATTTTATCATTAAATATGCTATATATGTATTTTTTTTACAGATTTGCGTTTTCTCTCCGTTGACTTTTTAAACACCTTTCTGTTAACGTACCGCGTTTTTACCGATGGCGAAACAGTCTTGGAAGCTTTGCGTCGAGTATTCTACGCCGAAAGTACCAGCGACAACCTGACAAACAATGCCAACATCGGCATCGGGTCAGGACTGACGCCAAGACCCAGTGTCGTCAGTGTCACTAGCGTCACCAGTGTCGGAGGAACTGACGGTGACGTGACTGACGGTATTGGCATGACGGTGCCATGCGAACTGAGAGCTCCATCACCAGATCCGTCAGCTAGCCGAAAGGCTAGTGCCGCTAGTTCTGTTTCTGGTAAGAAAAACTTCAATTTGATATCTATTAGTTTCCTGTGGGGAGTATTTTCGGGAACCAGAAAAATGTTTTTCTAGTAATCTATAAGAAAATGTTTTTTGATATCTTCATAATTTGTTTGAAATATAAAAAAAAACATTTCATACCTTTATACCTATGCTTAAAAAATAATTGAAAATGTTCAAACGTATATTTTTAGCTAGCCGAAAATGAATTACAATACTTCAAGAATTGCTGCCAAGAATAGTGTAATAGTATACCTAGGGGTAGAAAAATATAAGGAATGTAGATTTTATTTTGTCTTTTAAATATCTTTTTGGTTGATTGTTAGAAATCGCAACATGGTAATAAACCCACTTATTTGCACTTTATACAACGAAAACTTAATAAATACAATAACAAAACGCACAGCCGAAAAAATATTCTTTAGGAAATACTCGTATATTTTAAATATAATTAAAAAGAATACAAAAATATTAAGTGCTATCACTCTCATTAAAATTTAGATAAATACAATTTAATAAAATTTATTGCGAAAGACTTACAACGAAAATACAAACAAATAAATTATAAATCGATATATGGAAATGGATATATGTAATATAAATGGATATATGGATGTATAAATGGAAAAAAACAAACGTATATGAAATGTATTAAGAACAGGTTGCCTTGTAGACACGGGAAAAAGTATGAAAAACAAAAGAGCATGCATGACGGGATATGCGGATTTGGACAAGACAAGAGCTTTGGACATGGAAATATAACCTCACTGGTTTTCGTAAAAGTGACAAGGCATATGGTATGTAAATGGAATTTGATCGAGTCCGCAGTGTATCGCACTCCAGAATGCTTGAATTTTAAGAACCTTAGAAACGAGTTAATCTATGGAAGAAAAACATTATTATAATCTATGTATAGATTTAAATGAAAAACATTTTCCATAAAAAAAATTGTGTTTTTTTTTCTCTCTGTACACTATTTTTATATGTTTTTTTATTTTGTATTGTTAATTTGTATAAATTTATTTCTTAATAAAACACCGATGTAAAATCAACAGTGCTTTTAACTTAAATTTTGTAACTTGATAACGAAGTTGCTTCTTATTTAACTTTACCTCCAAATTATTTTGATTTTTAAGTAAAACCTTTGTGTTTTCCTAATTTGCCTTTAATCTTTCGTACTCTATTTCATGCCTTGATAATATTTTAACTGTGTTTTACAATTATTAAAATTACCACTTGTAAATTCTGCGTTAAGCTTTAGACCACGTCTTTTAAAAATTTTATGTTGTATGTTTAATTGAAAAACGATCTTTAACGCAATGAATTGGTTATTTTTAATTTGTGAAATATTTTTAACAATAACTAATTGTTTGAGAAGACTATTATTTAATGTGTAAAAGGCAAAAAATATGAAATTTTTATTATATTATACATGTAAATAACAATTAAAAACTCGTTTATGATTCCTAGGTTACGGATCGGAACAAAGTGACCGAGATTATCAGACAAGAAGCTGGCGATGCAGCTTAAAGAAATGTAAGCAATTACTTTTTATAAGTTAAAAGCATTATTTCTTAAAGATGTTTTTCCTAATTTGCCTTTGCTATTCTTGTCTCTTTTTTCTTTTGGGTCTTAGTTGAAAACTTTATAGGGCAAACCTTTATAACGGATTGTCTAATGCCAATAATTTGGATCAGAAAAAATGCTTTCGTTGTACATTAAGACACTTGAGTAGTTTAGTTTTTATATTCTAAATGAGTCGTTTAATATGAATAATCGGGTAAAATCGTTTTTTTTTTGACAGACAGTCTTTTAAGATACATCCTTCTAAGATACAGAGAATATTCCACACACACAACTTATAAAGCATTTATATATGATTTACGCCTTGTTTTTATAATAATCGTAATGTATTGATATTTAATTCTTTGCAATTAAAAAAAATGGAATACCATATAGTAAAAGCTTCTGGCTGAGGATAAATAAGGGCGGAATTCTCACTAAACGCCAGCAACAGATCTTATAATGTTAATATTGGTCTCTCACATTGAGGCAGTCTGATTTACTATATATGAGAATTTCAGATAGTTTTTTTTGTGATGTTTCATACCCAAGAATTTCACTTCATCTCTCACAAAAACGAGTGTATCATCTAATACTACATAAATATCTGGTAACCTCTGCATTTTGGAAAATATTACGATTTGATAAAAAATTATTTATTATTTTAATAAAAACATATCAATACTCAATAAAATATATCATCATATTTTGTTACTTTATTTCCCATAAGACCATAAATCATATTTGAGTAATCACTACTTACTCTCCACATAAAACCATTGACGGTGAAAGTGATATGTTATTTAGCTTAACTCACACATGAAGAGGACACAATGTGTGTTGAACTTTGTAGGTGTTAAATACGAGTATATTGGAAAAGTATATTGTAATTCAAGTGGTAATTTTTTTTATGCATTGTTGATTTCCACTTCGTAACGCCGGAACTGTTTTACAAAAAAAAGGATTGGTACGAATAAATCGATGATATTTTTTTTTATATGTTGTTTAGTTGAGGCATTAACATTATGGAGGTTTTAAGGACGCTGCATTTTGTTTTATCAAATACCGTTTATTCCACTTTATGTAACGGTATAACCCTACCGATGATATTTATTTCGCATATAGTAAATTTGGAATTTTCTGCATAAATACTTGACTTTTTACCTAGCATTGTTATTTACCGTTTATTCGATTTCAAAATATCTTAATTATAATTTTATTTCCATTTGATTCTCCTTAAATGTTTTATATTGTCACATGCATATTTATATTTCCTATTTTTTTTAGTTGACGAAGATCTGAAAGAGCAAAGATTATCACCAGCTCCAACTCCTTTGAGGTCAAGGAGGTCATCAAATGCAAAGGTAACTTACTCAATGGATTTTTTTATTGATTTAGGTTTTTGATGAAAACCAAAATGTTTTTTTTTATAGGCAATCCACCCAAACTAGGATGATTTGTGCCACCAAATTAAAGATATTATGAAATTATATGAGTGAATATGATAAAAACAATAAAAACACTAGAATTCTAGACCAATCCAAGTTTCAGCTGATTAAGCTCAAAAAAATTTACGGCCGATCTGTAAGTGGAAAAGTTCCCCGAAGAAAGAAAAAAACGCAACATTCATTGGAAGATAAGGCCTTTAGTAAATTAAATATGTCTCGCAAAGGACAACCAAAAATACATGGCCTATAGTTTCTTCATCCATACCACACTTGCAGCCGAGATTTTTCGTAATACCCATAATGTTAACCTTTCCCTTCCTGTGCTAAAAAAATCCGCGCGTTCCGGTGCTGTGCATTCAATACACATTAATACACATGTAAAAATGAGCGATTTAAAATCGGAAAAATAAGAATATGCATAGCCAATCGCTTAAATTATTTAAATTTGAAGTCAAAAGGGATAATAATTGAAATTTAATTGCTGAAAACATGAAAAAAATATTGGCCGACGTTCACAAAATGGGCGAAGAGACTCAAACGAATACCCGTGAGCTACTGAAGCGAGAGAAGCGAGCGAACTGAGATTCTATTTCTTGCGTTCCCATATATCGAACTAGAGTGAGAGTGAGACGCGAATAGCGTCGCTTCTCACCCATATTGTGTTTCTATTGGAAACAACACGAATAATAGTTTATATTTTTTTACACGCTGTTCGAACTATACATTCTTGGGGTCAATTATTAAACTATAACAACTACCTAGATTCACACGAGTTATTACTCATCAGCTGTTAACCATGGCGCCTATTGATAATTTTAATAACCTTAATATCTATTATCAAAATACTCGAGGCCTACGCACTAAAACACATCTATTTAAAAGAAACTTGCAGCTCAATTCATATGATATTATTTCATTGACCGAAACTTGGTTGCTTAGCAGTATTAACGATTGTGAACTATTTGACGACATATATGTTATTTGGCGAAGAGATAGAAACTACAAAGCTACACGCGAAAGGTATGGCGGCGGGGTACTCCTGGCTATAAAGAGTGGCTTCACTGCTGAGGAGCGGCTGGAGTGGGGGTCGTCTGCTGAAGATATATGGGTCACGGTCACATACAAGAACAAAAATAATGTCACCTCTAAAATACATTTCTGCACTGTTTATTTATGCAAAGAGAAACTTGGTCATTCTTTCTATTCACAACTTAATAATTACACAGCTAATTTGTCGCAGATATTCAACTCCTGTCCAAACGATACATTTATATTAATGGGGGATTTTAACTTAGGTAATATTCATTGGTCACCTGGCTGTCACGGCCTTGCTGAATGCTCAGGTATAACAGTTGAAGCACAGGTATATTTTTTCGATACCGTATCCGAATGTAACCTCACACAATACAACTTATGTTATAACATAAATAATAGGATATTAGATTTAGTACTCAGCAATACTCACCTTACAGCTTCTCCTTGTGATGACCCTTTAGTAACGGAAGACTGTCACCACAAATCTTTACATTTAACTCTTAATTTAGAAAACTGTAAAATCTTAAAAGTAAATAAAAGACAGCTATATATGTATGAACGAGGTGACTATGATATTATCCAATCAATCTTAAGTGAAGTGGATTGGGACGACCGCCTAATGAATATACCTTTAGAAGAAGCTATAGATTATTTTTACAAAAGCATATATGACGTCATAGATAAACATGTCCCCCATAAACTCTCGTCCCCCACCAACTTTCCACCCTGGTACAGTGCTCCACTGAGGAAGTTACTCAAGGAAAAATTTAAATTTTACCAGAAATACACTGATATGGCAATACAGAGGACTATGATACCTTCTCTATGCTCCGTAAGAGAGCGAAACTTCTGGAAGACCAATCTTATAAAACCTATATTGAAAGATGTGAAGAATCAGTAACAAAAAATCCTAAATTATTTTGGTTCTTTACGAAATCTCTAAATAATAACTCTAATAGTGGGTCTTCTTCCCTTTCATATGGAGGTCAAACGGCGGACACAGGAGAAGATGTATGTCGCCTTTTCTCAGTTTATTTTCAATCCACATTTCTTTCACCCACCACTAGCCAAAATGATCCAAATACAAATCGGTCAGGATCTAGTTTTTCAATTAATAATATAGAAATAATACCAGATACGCTAAATAAGCTGAGAAGGCATCGTCCCAAAGATCTGGAAGTCTGCTTTTATCACCCCAATACACAAAAGTGGCAGTAAAAACTCGATTAGATTGCGCATATGCGGGAACTGGTTTGGTGTGGATCTCTGACTGTCTCATCCCTGACTGTCTCCTGGTTAACAATTTTCAGCATTACTTAAAGCCTACCTACTACCTTCTTACCAATCTCCTAACATAATTAAGTGTACATATTGAAACCATATGCGAAAACTGTTAAATGGTGTTTCGAAACCCATAGATATTAGTAATAATACCGAAATAAACACTATGTTTTCCTAATAAAATAAAATAAATAAAATAGCGGTTTTTTAGAATGAATATACCTACGTCACACACTGGCACACGTTTGATTGAATTGATGAATTTATTCTCGATTTTCACAAAATATATCTGATGTGGCCGATAAGTGCTAATTATTATTAATATTTTTTTTGCATTCAATGCGTAAATGTATTACGGAGGAACACCTAAAATCTGAACCCAGTATTTATTATATTTAAAGAGATATTAAAGTTTTTAGAAGCAATGTGTACTAGTTACACATCACAGGGAAGGGAGGGTTTAGGCTGACACGTTACATTAAAGTCAAAGTAAAATCTCATTTTTTATATTTTAAATAATAAAATACACTTATTTAATAAAGATGTTTCCTTTATTTTTAATGTACGTACCAGCTGTAATATTGTTCAAAAGGTTTTTAACTTTATTTTCTAGCCTTCTGAAGAAGATAGTTCTTTACTTACCATTCCAAAAATCATGGCTTCATCATCGAGCTCTGAAACATTAAAAGGTAAATCAAAAATCTTTATTTTCTGCCTAAAAAATACAAACTTTACAACCGTGGTGCCTATAAGATCAATCACATAATTTATTCACTAATTAATAAAATAAACGAAAATTAAGTATTCGTAACAAAGTACTGTAAAACATGACATTGATAATTATTCAAATTCAAATCACCTGTAAAGACGTGAAAAATAAGCTTTTCTTTTCTTGTTTAACAGCTTTCCCAGCTTCCGGTCAAACCATTTCATCATTCGTCAACAGGCATTACATGCTAAAAGTTTTGATATAAAATTTATTATGGATATATCAATTAAGATTGCAACTTCAATTCATGTAAGACATCTCCAGATGCGACTTATTAAGCTATAAAAAAACAAGTGACTGTGATAGATACACTGCACTACTTACACATACCGACGTTAGGTGGTTAAGCACGAGCTAATTTTGTCAACGATTTCGAGGCCTGATAAACGTTATTTAATTATATTATTTTTCTAGAGGTAAAAAACTAATACAAGTGATCGGAGGACAATATTTGGTTCCTACACTTAGTTCCTACACTTATATTCTATTACAATACTAAGTTTCCTACACTTGGCTTATATTCTATTACAATACTAAGTTTTTGTAGCAAACGAAAAATGCAATGTTTTTTAAAGCTATTAGATTTGCATTTGAAAAGTAGGTCTTTTGAAATTTATTGTGAGCATCACTGTTTTATAAGGCTTTTAAAGCACCTACTTACAAAAAAGTAATTAACAACAACTGCCTCTAGATTAGTTCCAATAAAAAAGTTATCCTGCGTTATTATTTGGTGGCTAAAAGTCTTAATATCTACCCAAACATCGGAAGCTTCCATTACAGATCACTTGAATGTGCAAAATATCTATACAACAACTTAAATTAAAGTGACAGATCTGTTTTGTTTCACAAAAGCATTGTCAAACTGTATAATAATGCTTTTGTAACGCGAAACATATATTTCACTGGAATTTAAGTATTGCAGAATTTAAAAAAAATAAAGTCTTAAATCATTCTGTAATAAAATTGCGTTCTACAATATAAATACCAAATCAATTAACAATTATCAGAAGCTACATTATAAGTGCCGTATTATCAAATGTTGACATCCTTATAAGAAAAAAATATGTATCCCAACATGTGCTAGTGTTGCTACTTCTTCACATGCTGTAGTATTGCTAACATGGGCGATTACGAACTACCAGCTCAATACTCAAAGTGGTTCTAAGCCCAAATGCTTATTTATTGATGCTTAAGACGGCTTTGTCTCCAGGTCACGCTTTACAATATGTCTTAATCATTATAGATAAGTTTAAGGGTGTCATACGAATAATTAATGAAAATACAACAAAATATAAATCAACTACCAAGGATTACTTTGGTTACCTCTTTTTATTTTCCTGTTCATCATGTAAAATAAATTTATTACAAACATTGCTTATTTTACTTACTTATATATCATCACGCCGTGTACCTTGCGGGGTAGGTAAAGATAGCATATCTCAAAACTTTTTTCTCTAAGCACACAACTCTCGCCTCTTCCGCATTTATACATCTCGTCATAAAGAATCTTCTTTTATTCATACTTCTCCTTTTACCTACTTTCAAAATCAGGCCCATTCGGTTCAGTCACGTTTTCCTCGGTCTATATCTTTCACGCAAATCTTGAACTTCTTACGTGTACACTCACTTAGTCATTATTTTATCGTTCATTCCTCTCCAGATGTGCAAACCATTTTGAAGCTCCTTTCTTCATCGTATTTAAAGCATCCATTTTGTCCCTGTGCGAATTTCTGATGTCTTCATTCTGCCATCTTTCATATATTGACAATCTTTGTTTATTTTGTATTTTAAAAATAACATATTCGATATTTCATTGCAGGTCCGTCGCCTTCTTCTCCAAGTAATTTGAGTTCTGTAACTTTAGTGGGAAGTCCCGCAGACCCGGAAAAACACCAAAAACAACCTGAATATTTCAAATTGCAAGACAGCCAAAAAATAACAGAACAATACACTCAAACGGAGGTTCATACAAAACAAGAAGGTCAATTTAAAGAAACTTTCAAACAAGAAACTCATTTTGATCAAGAAATAGAATACAAACAAGACATTCCGTACAAACAGGAGACGCAATATAAACAAGATATTCAATATAAGGAACAATTCAAGTCTCCGGATCACCATCATAAGAAGGATTCTATCGATTCTTATACATCCTTCAAAGCACCATCGGAAGAATACAAAAACTATGAACAGCAAGAAGCAAACAAACCAAGACCTTTGATGAAGAGGGAACCAGATTTACTACCAACCTCACCACAGCATTTTTCAGTTAGTGATGATGTATGTAATTTGGTATATAGAAATTCACTGTCACATTTTGGATTGATTATATTTTATGTAGCATATTAACTTACAGTGGGTTCGGTAAAACGTTTTCAGCTATCTAATCAATACCAACGATCAAATACGAGATGAAAACAGGAATATGAATATTAAAAAAATAAGTTCTTTCTAACTTTTCTCATTACACTATTAACGCTTTTTGATTATGTGAAAAATGACAGAACCATTTCGTAACGTTGAAACAAGTAATCTTTTACAATAATTAGATTTATATTTTAAATTAGACCACTACACAAAATCACATCCATTGACTAGATGATCTTGTCTTTCAGCCCAAGGTCTACGAACTCCATTCCTATTGGAACGCAAATTATTTAAAAAAGGGTTTTACGAGTATCCTTGTATTAATTTACAATAAGAACAGTTTCTTTGAACTATTAAGCAAGGCAATTCCCGTCAGTACCTTTCTTTTTTCAAAAGAAGGGTATCAGTCTGGTTTTTATTTCAGGCACCTTTAACATATTTCTTCAATATTTGATTGAAAGAGATATTTACGTGATTATACGACCGCCAGGTTATACTGTACATAACGGAAGTGTTACACAATACAATGCTATATTTTCTTATGTATTCCATAGTTTTGAAATATCTTTAAATTCTTAGTAACTTTTGACACGTTATTTATTTCTCGATTTATGACATATTCGATAGTTCATAGCAGAAATCGTTTATTTGAAGTATTCTACTTATCAAGACGAAATACTGAAAATTTATAACTTTTACTTAAACTTATTTTTGATTAATTTTTCATACTTTTTTTAGATGGAATCAGGTAGTCGAAGACCTTCAACTGAACAAACAACTCCCAGGAGAGCTTCAAGGTACTTTAAAAAAATATATAAATTAAGTTTTGTTTTGTTTTTTTTCTAAGAGGACGAAAGCATTTTTTTTATTTTCTTCTGCGTGCGTCCTTACACGTTTGTTTGTCAAAGAGTCAAGTGTCAGTCTGTGCAGCTTCTGCAAGCCTCCAGAAAGCACATACAATGGAGAGCTGTTTACGATGTGCCCCATGATCTGGATCTCCCCTAAATCGCAGAAAGGTGACTCTGATATACCCCACTTGTGCATATCACATGCAGTGTGGCCCACTCCGTAGCTGATTCAATTTAGAGTGAATAATTTCTTAGGTAGGGAAAAGCCATTCAACTCCATCGTTGGGTTGCCCTCAACATGCTTTTTTTCCCCCCATCATACTCCATCCAAAAGGGACCATTATTTATCGATGAACTGCCTATTTTTGACTTCCACATTAGTTGACATGAGGGGATATATAATAGCTGAGGTTCTCTTATTTTTTATCTCTTTTTTTTAATACGTTTTTTTTTCAAAATTTTGTGTCTATGTTTAAATTAGAGTATATGTAATTGAGTTTTGTTTACAATGATAAGAGAAAAGTTGCCTTATTTATAAACTTTTAATTTAAACATGTAGAAATAAAAAAGTATTATTAATATGATTGTTCTCTCGCTACTTTTTAATATAGCAATATTCTGTTTCGTCCAATAAATAAAATAAAATATGCTCTGTTAGATAAACAATTATAAAGAAGTTTTATTCAAAAGTATTATTCAAGGGGTTTTCAGCTGATTTAGAATTACTGGATAGTAGTTTGAGATACTACAATAGTTTTGTCAGACCGAGGAAGTAGTTTGAGACACTAATAGTTTTGTCAGACCGAGGAAGTAGTTTGAGACACTACAATATTTTTGTCAGACCGAGGAAGTAGTTTGAGACACTACAATAGTTTTGTCAGACCGAGGTAGTAGTTTGAGATACTACATTAGTTTTGTCAGACCGAGGAAGTAGTTTGAGACACTACAATAGTTTTTTCAGACCGAGGAACATTTATATTGGAGTAAAATATGTGTGTATGGAGCACTCCAAGAACACGCTAAACTGTCAGTGAAAGCTTCTCTATGGTCTTATTACCTCTTTATTTCATATTTTTTATTTACGAAATTGTAAAATTTATACATTTCATGCATTTCAGCGAAAGACGAGAAGGTCAACCCTCAGGTTGTGGTAACTGGTGGAGTGCAGAGAGAAGAGCTTCAATAGACAGACGAGCATCAGCTGCATCTCACAGATCATCATTGTCCCAACATTTATTACAGGTTTTTGCTTTTTGCTTTTTGATTTTTTATGCAAAGTTTTCATTAACACTGAAACATTTTTTGATTTTTTATGTTTATTTTCCTTTAACCACCTTTTGTATCCAGTGCTGGAAATCCGGTTTTCGTTCTCTATATTTCCATCCTACAAACGTTTTGCTTACGATTTCTCTTGGATTCAACAAAATATTAATTCTTCCATGCAAGTTTGGAAATATTCACTTCCATGAGAAGTTTGGAAATACCTATAATGTGTCCATGAAATATAGTATTCCCTGAAAACTGTGGGATTACCGCTTTAAATTAGCCAGTGTCGAAAACACGTTTCGAAGTGTCTATTATTTCTAAGTTTGGCATGATGATTTAATAACTTTTAGTCTTGTTTTAATAAAATTTAGATAATAAAAATTTTCGAGTAAAAAAAAAATTTATAGATACATTTATAAAATGTGGAATTCTATATTTGAGACATTAATTTGAGACATGTCGATATAAAACCCAGGAAATATTAAATATCGTTATAAATATTTTATTTTCATTTAATGTATAAAATCAATTTAAGGGTATTCCAAGAGTCTTCAAAACTCCGTATCCACGTACAAAGCTTTTGTCTCGTGTATAACAATGCATGCAGTCATATATGCTCTTATGTTTCTCACCCGTCTTACTTTTCACTGAGTTTAAATTTTTCTTCCCTCTTTTCCATTCAAATGAATGGAGAAAATCTCAGTTTATCTCTATCTTACTCTTATTTAATTTCAGATAATTGTATATACATTTTTTATATATAATGTTTTTTCGTCTAACTTTATAGTTGAATTTTAATGTGTCGTTTTCAGACTTGCCGTAGAGAAGCCAGCCAACCGAGAGCTGGTGTAGTCATAACATCATTTCGCCAATCACACAGAAGGTAAGCAAACCTTAGAAGCTACATTTTGACTCAAATAAATGTTGTGAGCGTCTGTATAAATAATTATAATTCACAAAATAGCTTCCAAATATTACTTTAAAATTAGACAAATGGTGTTGGAAATGAAATCTTCCAATCTTCAATTATTATTTTAGGAATATATTTAAGAAAACATGTGAAGATTTTAAATTTGATTTCAAAGGAATTAGTGAAGACTAAAGAGAGTAAAGAAATTGAAAATATTTGTTATCTCAACAGCTTTGCAGACGATCCGTGGTAAGTGGAAAACAAGACAGGTGGCATACTATATTAGAGGACCCTTGATGGACCCTTATAGATTAGTATAGAAACTAGTCAAAGCCGTCTTGTAAATATGCGTTATACCCACTTTACTTAGATTTCAAAAGCATGGTGTAAGAAACAAATAGATTGCATATTTATAATTATTAGCTCTCTATGGACTGTCGAAAAAGAGATTGAATTGTCAAATATGATCTTTCGTGAAATACGTTTTGGTGATTTTTCTCAATATGTTTATTTCTTTAAACCTCTTCAAGTAGTTTGGATAATTTATGGCATTATTATATATCATAAAATAAATATCACCTAATTTTAAAACTCTACGCTTAAACGGGAACACTAGGATGCCACAAAACGCCTCCAGTCAGGTAAGTCCACAGCGCGGCATTCCACGTCAAGGCTGGATATCCAATATCTTGAGTCAAGAAGTTTAGTGGGAATACCAGTTTAAGTATTTCGACGTGTAATGACTTCATAATAATTGACAAACGTTTTTCATATTCGTAAAATAATATATGACATTAATATATTTTATTTTCCTAAACATCTACATTTTTTACTTCAAGGGTGATTATTTTATCATTTTCTTGATTATAAAATAAAACATTGTTATTTTTACGACGCACCATTCCTTTTTCATGAACTACCTCCACTCAAGAAGTTAACCAAATATTTTAGATTTTTCAAATAGCTTCCCGCGTTTTAATCTAGGATTTAACACATTTTAATAAAAAAATAAATGTCTTATGTTTTAATGATAAATTATTATTCAAACTGTTTTTCGATTGTACTCTCCTAGCTATTATTTTCTCCAATTTGAATACAATTTTTCATTCCATACAAAATAGTTCTAGTTAGAAACGTTCGGATAAGAACCCCGATAAGTTACATAGAAGCAGACTTACGACTAAATAAAGGCTATTGTTTTATGAACTCTTAAAATATACTTTTACGGCACTTTGTAATAATATACTTCGTATTCACTCAATATTAATTTCTCTGTACTTGTACTACATTGCTTTTTCATGTAACGTATTACTGAAAATATCGAAACAAATTCTTCAACTTTTAAAGGGTATCTACGATTTTAAATTTATTTCCCCACTTTTAACCGATAATTATTAGAAATAACGATATATTTATGACAATATTTTATACATTTATCCAAAAAAAAATTGTAGAACGATTAATTTGCTAAAAAATATATAACTCATTTAATCAACTATTTGTATGTTATTTGTATCTGTACGAGTATTAAAAAAGTAAGCCTTTCTTAGAATTTCATTTTTCGGAATACCAATTTTATGTCAGATCATATTTGACAGGTGGTTTGACTCAGTAAAAAGTCAATGAGCAGTCTTAGGCCTTCACCTTTTTAGGCATTATAGTTTAATATCCGACAAAGATCAACATAATAAATACGAAAGCAAAATAATTCCTTAGATATGGCACCCAGTAATTTCGTTTTTTTTTACTTTTGTAATAATTGGATATATTTTAGTTTTAGAGAATACAAAATTTGCATGCTTATTTTCCTTGTTATTTATGTTTTTATTTAAATAATTTTTTTTTTAATTATATGATATTTAAACTATTTGATCAATAATATGGAACCGTGATTTTACAAATAAGTAATAAAATAAAAGTTTAATGAAATATAAAGCACAATAGTTATATTATAGAACAATAGGTTTTATAGATTGTTTTTATAATCGCAGCTTTGGCTTTAATCTATGCACTCTTAAGAATATAGTGAATAAAATCAAATATATGCTTCTGCTTATTAACCATTTATTTTTACAATAAATAGGTAGATAGTTAAAGTATCTTTCTTTCAAAGGAATAAGGATTTTTTAAAATTTATAATCAAATTACATAATAAGATACATTAAAACTATTACTAAACAAAATATTTAATTATATTACCTTAAGTCGAAAAATTATGGTTAAAAATATGTTCATGTTATATTATACTTTTTTAAATAAGTATTACTCTTTACTTGAAGTTTTCTGAATTTTATTAAAATGGTTTATACACAAATTCAAGATATTTATTTTAATAATTTTATAAACAAATACTTACTTTACCGTTTTTTAAATCAAATAATTGAAGAAAAACCTATTACTTGTAGAAGTCACGCAAAAAAGTACCTTGCTTCAAAAAAATTGACAACCATAAAAAATAGACTATATTTTTCTTTGGAAAATAGCATTTTGTTAAATAAGTTTAAGCCAGTAGTGTGTGTTTAGTTTAGACCATCTCATAAGTATATTAACGTATGTAGGTACACAGACAACGTATCATCACATGTAAGTTTAAGACGAGTTCTTTAAATAAACACCTTAAATAATAGGGGACTTTCATAACATGTATTATTTATTTGAGTGACTTTACGATACGAGTTTATTATAAAGGATGACTGTTGTTTAAATTTAAAACACTGAATATTATTAATTTTAATCCATTATTATATGAGTTGCACACACTGTTTCTTTATATAACAAAACATCACGAGTGCTTTGTTATTGAATTTATTAAAGGTAACTTAACACCACTAAATAAATTCATAATATGAAGGGCATAAAATAACAAAATAGAACAGTATTTACGTTCAAATGCCAATTTAAAATACTAAACTTAAATGTTTTTTGTTTCTTCCTATTTCAAGGATCTCTTAAAATATGTGTAAAGTTTTGCAAAAGTATTATTTAGTAGGTTTGTTAGAAAACTAAAATCTTCAAGAATCCCTAATATTAATCACCAAATAGCGGAGCAAGATTAAAGTGATGTACAGTTAAGAATTATTTGACTGCCTTAAAACAAATAATTTTGATAGGTAACATTTTCAAATATCACATGAATTCAACTTTAGTCGTGCATATACAACCAGATGGTACATGTTAACATATGAATGTTAACTTAAGTCATGCATATACAACCAGATGGTACATGTTATAATATGAATGTTAACTTTGAAAAAAACAGGAGCAGTACATCAACAGCGGCTGCTGCATTTGCCATAGCCACTTCAGCATCCAGCAACCCGAGGGAAGCAAAGCGGGCCCCACCACCTCCCCGAGATTCTGTGACGTCCACTGCAGCCACCATGAGAGTGTTAAATGTTCTCAGGTAACTTCTGTTAGGGCATTAAAAACTTTTTTATTTTTCGAAGATGAACCTGTTATGGTTATTAGAAGGATGACTCATTCTTACATTTCATTTAAGAATGTTTAGGAATTATGATAAATTCTGGAAAAATGAACAGTTTTAAATCTCCTTCTGTAAACTTTCCGATTTTTTTCTAAACACAGTTACAAGGGCAAATAATTTCATCAAACAAATCCTTAGACACATAAATCTCTGATGAAGTAATCAATCTGGTTGGTCCTGTTTGACTTGATAGTTTTGTTGACCATCAAAGCAGCTAATTTCAATGATTGACCTCGATGCTCATCAGATATCTCATCAACAAAGAGCTCAGTTTAATAGTCATATACCATTTCTTCTAGACTCTCGAGAATCCATAAACACAAATTTTTGAAAAATCTCTGTTATTGCACTCCAACCAGTGTATTTTAGGTGACATTTTTCACTGTATCATATATTTTTTAATTAGATATTTCTTCACGTCGTTCCCCAGTTCTAAGTCATATTTGCATACATACAGAAATGTATAATTTTCCCTGAAACTAAACCTATTTCATTTGATTTGTGGAAAATATTTTTCTTCCTCTTCACAACCCTTGTTCTTTAGGATCGGAGTTGCCGCGTTGCCGCGATAGCCGCACTCTCAAGTATGTAGGAAAAAGTATCCTTGTCACGCACAAGCTTTTTAGCACAACCCTTTTATTTACAAATTTTAAGTTCTAGTAGGTCTTCTCACTGGATATACATATTTAAAAGATTGGATAATATTTTGGGTATCCAATTAACATTATTAGCTTATGTTACGATCAGGTCCACTAAAGTTTTTCCAGCTTTAGATACAAGTCTTATCTAGCCGAAAATTATCAGCGTCTTTTCAATCATGGAGTAGCTACGCTCAAACAGAGATTGTCTATTGGTCTTTCCTGTTCACCGCTCCTCTTTTTTTACGCCGTCCTTTACGCTGTCCGAGACTCTGGAATCAGTTACAAACCAATATAAGACTCGCTCCGTCCTTGGCATGCTTTAAGAAGCTACTGAAAAACTCTTAATTCCTAGTCAGCAAAATAACGTGTTTGATTCCTGATTTTTCCTTTCCTCTTCACCATCCCTTCCTTTCCTTTTGATTGATGATATCTCACTTTATATAAAAAATAATGTTCGGGCGATTGTCCGTCTTTGTGGGGTTCGTGGGCATATGCTCACGTATGTGTTTATGGATTTCGTGGGGATGGATAGTCATTTGAATGATTTATGCGACCACGTAACTTGCTTCGTTTACTTTTGTCTGGCTAGTGGAAAGAAATTGCCGCCTGGCAATACGTGTTAAATAAATAAGGCTTTGAAAATTATTAATTTAAGACACATTTCCGTGTATTGCGTTTTTAATAAGTATTATTTTAATTTTACTTGAAGGCACTGGGTATCAAAGCACTCAGCTGACTTCTGGGCCGAGGGCAAGTTGAGGATCTCGGTGGCAAACTTCTTGGAGGACATTGTATGCAGTCCAAATCTTCTTCCTGCAGAGCATAGGGCTGCTGCTCACCTTTTAAGGCTTTTGGCCAGAGAAGAAGAGCGAAGACCTGATCTTCGAGCTCTTCTTTCACCGCCAATTGTAAGAATTTAAAAAGATTGTTTTGCTTTGCTTTTAGACAAATGCGATGTTTGGTATCAGAACTGTTGTCACACAAAAATAAATTTGCAAGCAGATTTTAAATATATTCAAGTTAATTACACCAACATTTACTTCCCTATATTTTAATGATACGTATTCCTCTCTAAAAAATCAATTCAAAAGATTTTAAGTTTTAAAACATAAAATATTAAAAAAAAAAATCATAAACTGAAATATTTTTTTTTGTCTCAAACCTTTGTTGTTTAAAGTTCAACCTTCTGGGTTTATTCATATGAAACAATCTGTTTGAACTAAGTAGAAACATGTTTAAAAAGGCATTAAATGAAAACTAGACTGAAACTAATAATAAAAATAATCAAGTTAACAACGGGAATCGAACTCGCAACCCCCTGGTTAGAAGACAAACGTCTTACCATCTGGTCAACGGATGTCATAAGTGATATAAATAATGTTATTAAAGAACTATAACAAATATAACGCTTAGTAATTACTTGTACAAATTTTGGGTCCTATCTCCAGTTTAACTGTCTTATACAAAGATTATTTTAGTTAAGGAGAAATAAGCGAGATATTGTTAAGCGATTTTTTTCAAGTGTATGATGATATTTTAATATTTTTGTTTTTTTCTCTTGTCAGTGCCCAAGTAAAGAGAGCATTGAAACTCTTTCTGCATTGGAAATAGCGGAACAAATGACTTTTTTGGACCATCAAATTTTTGTGTCGATTCGAAGCGAGTAAGTTATAATTATTTAACATTGTGCGTAGGTTTCTTAGAATTATATATTTTGATAAAAAAAGCGATTATTCGTAATAAATTCTCTCTAAGATTGCTCCTTAAAAGGAACGTCTACAACAAATAAGCATCAGTACCAAAATAAATTCTAATTGAAAAGAGTGAATTAAAAGCAATCCGACGCCAGATTATTTATTATATTTTTGGCTATTTGAGTACTTAAAGCTATGCGTAATATTCCATTAAATTTATAGTTTATTTCTTGAATTGTTTTAGTCGATACCAATGTATATTTCATAGTTTTAATGTATTTAAAAAAAAATGCAAGTCATATGATTATTGCGTAATTTTTAATGAATTAATGATTTTTATTTGTCACTTACTATATAGCGGGTTCGAGTCCCGAGTTAAGGCGCCCTTGAGGAGAGTGCTCTATAAACCGAATTTTATAAATTGTCCTTTTATTTTTAATATTTGTATAGCAATGTAGCCTAGCCATATTAATAAAATACCTGTCAAGAAATCAAGAGAAAAAACCCTGAATGATCCGAAAGAATATTAGAGGTCGCGGGATAAAGTGATGAAATATAACACTTTGTAAATATAAGAATTTAAAGGAGCAGTTTTAGTGAATATATAGGGTAGAGAATGTGAAGTCAAAAGTTGTTACCATCGTAACAGAAAAACCCAGTGAGAACGAAAACCTGAAACTTTATAAAGACGAAAGCCAGATGGTAAATATAGTTTTAAGTGTCAAGTCACCAATAAATCAAAGTTTTCAGACTGAATTTTCTGTGCCACTGGACCTTTTCAATGTAGTATTTTGTTAGTGAAACTGCGTTTGGAAGATATTCTGAAGGCTTTCAATAGAGAACGAAATAAATATCGAGATGTCACTCAATGTCATTATTGAAATCATAATCGTGCATATTTTTTATTTAATTTGTTTTATTTATTTTCAGAGAATTTCTGGGCCAGGCATGGATGAAGGCAGACAAGGCTGAACGTGCTCCCCATATCCTTGCAATGACACGACATTTCAACCAACTATCTACCTTGGTCGTGTCAGAAATATTGAGGAAGACGACACTCAGTGGTACGTTATGTTTTTTATATTACTTATTTTGTGACCATGTAGAACTAGTCAACTTGACGATAGTTTTCTATTCCAATTGTAGTAACACGGAGATTTTATGTATATTGTATCATTATATCACAACTTAGGCGTCTCGACGGTTTCTTTAGGTAATTCCTTCCAGAGTTACTTTTATAAAACTGTTTATTTCAGCTTTAACGTTTATCTTAATGTTTAAATTTTACTTTGTCTTAAAATATATTTATAAAATGAATTAAGTACGATATGTTAAAACGAAAATGTGGTAACAAACTAACGTATGTCACATGTCTTATACATAAGCTATAATTATTCTCTAACCGAAATGTGGTAACAAACTAACGTATGTCACATGTCTTATACATAAGCTATAATTATTCTCTAATCAAAAACTATTACTTTTTATGGAATTTCTAATTGTTCGGATGTAATTTTTTACTTATGAGTTTATGTAACAAATTAAAATGATTTGTAGAGGTTAATATAAACTCATTAACGATATATTTAGTATTTAAAATAGAACATTGAGATTAAAATCAACAAGTAGCTGATAGATAAGAGAGTGCAATATTTTTTAAGTTCACTAAAATGATGTAGTCGAGTATGCACATTATCTCTTTTCTATGAATCTCATTCACAGAAAACAAGGGTGATCATTACTGTTTTACATTAAGGTTTCACAAATACCTTAATCGTAGCTTGTTGGTTTAATACTGTTTAATAATGAGAATGTGCAACGGGGTTTTATATAATCAAAAATCGAAAAGAAGTATTGATTTATTTTTTCATGCTATATGTCCTCAGTGAGATACAGGCAAAAGCCTTTTTTACTGGGGACACGACAAATGAAAGGCAACAAACCCAGATCCATGAAAATTGTGTGTCCAAATTATATTACCTGTTGTTTTTTCTCAAATTATGTTTTTTCTTGTCATGTGTTAAATAAATAAATAAAATACACGTTGTGAAAAAGAAATAAAATAAATAAACAGTTTATCTTAACCTGACGATGAAGACGAAGGTCTTCGAAACCGGTAGTTAGCTTAAAATAAACCAGTGGTGAACACAAAAATATAAACTAAAGTCTTTTCGTAGATTCAAGAAAAACTACATATTTTTCATCTGAAGGTTACAAGATTATTTCCCGTAATGATGCCCTACTTAAAAGTCACCTTGTCTGATTTTTTCCATACCTTGATACAATTGAATGTTCTTGTTAGTTTGCAGAAATTACAAAATGACAAGTAATTCAGCAGATTTATTTGAAATCAATATAAGTTAAATACGTTAAAATAAATATATATAATCCGTCTATAATATTTATTTCCGTAGTTCACACTGTTATAATTCTGGCATACGATGATGAAGGGTGCCAGTATGAAATCCTTGAGTTAAGATTCCACATGTATATGTTAAAATAATATTTTATTTTATATTAATAAATTATTATATTTAAGGTCGCGTGGCTGCTATAGAGAAATGGGCTGCAGTGGCAGACATCTCTAGATGTTTGCATAATTTCAATGGAACCTTACAAGTTTGCGCAGCTTTTACCAATACTTCTGTTTTCAGGCTGAAAAAAACCTGGGAAAAGGTTTCCAAAACTGTAAGTACTAGAGCAATATAAAAAAATATGTATCATAAGTTCCTTCTTTAACTTAAAATTTTCACGATTTTTTAATTCGGTATATAATTATTGTTTATATTGAAAAATAATAAAGTGCTAAATAAGTAAAACTTTATCTTTTTCAATTTTTTTTATTAAAATTATGTTTCAGTAGATATAAATATTTGATTTAGTAGATATAATTCTTTACTACTCTGAAAAGGCCTCTACTCAAAGTACCGTATTGGCCCGACTATAGAGCGACCCTGATTATAAGGCGACCCGTATTTTTTTATCTGCTTTTTGGAGAAAAGAACATTTCCCTCACCATTATAATATTATGAAAAATAAAACTCGAATATAAAGCGACCCCCCCATTTACGTGTCGCCTTTTTAAATAAAAACCTCGCCTTATAGTCAGGCTAAAACGGTAGTAAAGAATATAAAAAAAATGTCTCTTTTTTGTTTTAATTAGTTATTTTCTTTGTGACTTTGTACGTTGTAATAACTAATTGAACAATTTTTATTTATCAGAGCAAACAAACAATTGAAAAGCTCCAGGCACTTGTTTCTTCAGATGGTAGATTCAGAGCTTTGAGAGACGCTTTGCACAGGTACCAACAATTATTTGTACATTTTTTAAGATATTGTGTTTTTTTAATACAAAAATATATTTTTTTTACTATGAATATTAATTAGTTTTTCTAATGTAATTTAGTGTCTCCAAAGTACATATATTTTTATATACAATAACATTTCACAAATAATATCAACCTATTAAGTCTTTTGAAGGCCCCTCTGTCTGGACTTCAGAAGAAATAACATATATTCCGTATTCATAACCTACCACAAACAGATCATTCAAGATAATTTGGTTAATTGTATATCATGGTCTATCTACTAACGAGTAATTATTTTTGATATATATTTTTGAGAGAGTTGATTTTAATTAATATAACTACTTAACTCCTAAAGATTTATAATATCTTCCTTTAATTTGTCCCTCTCCTCAACACATCGGCTAACATATTACGTAAGAAGCGCTATATTGGCCTAACAAGTGATCGCTTCCTGATGGCCTTAAGTACGAACATTTATTTTGATACAATTGTTTTTTGTTTTGTTCTTCACACTTAACTTTTTCGTGCTAATGAAAGGTTCTAGCACGAATGACCGTAACAGTGTTGATCAGATGAGTACATTGAGCCCTGTAGAATAATATAACATTATATCATTTTTTTTAAATTAAGGGAGACCAAGAAAAGTATGGTTAAATAAAATAAATTATTCTGTAAAATAAGGAAATGCAGAAAATCAGAGAAATCGTAAAAGTTGTATGCGAAGGTTTAAAGATGTGGAAGAGACGAAAAATGTGTTTCGAGATTGTCGCTCTGATCTCTCTGCCTAATCAAACAGGTTTATGTCATGATGGTGTGTATGTATGTATATAGGAAAATTCAAGGGCAATTTTTGAATTTGAGTATTTTTTACTTTTATTAATTAAATTATTTAAAAATGGATTTAATTTCAGATGTGATCCACCATGCATTCCTTACCTTGGACTATACCTAAGTGACCTTTCATTCATTGAAGAAGGAACTCCGAACTTTACTCCAGATGGTCTTCTTAACTTTTCCAAGATGAGAATGGTAAATATTTAGACGAACATTTTTTTTTAATCACGGTTATTAAAAGCGAATCTACATTACATCGATCAGCAAACATAGTTAAAGCCACGTGAAAAGGTTATCCGATTTAAAACGACCAATAGCGATCAGATTTAAGACGACCAATAGTGGTCAGATTTAAGAAGGCAAATAAAGCAGTTTATTGAGCTTCGAACATTGCTGATCAACTATAATTTACTTGTCACATCCAATTGATTTCATTTTACTTTGAGTAAGTTGAACCCGGTCTGTTAGTCTGGTTAGTAACTCGGCTGCATTTGGCCATCAACACTGTCTGACTGACACGGTTATACCAAATAATTGTTGCGGAAGGGTACAGTGTAGATGTATCTTAAGAAATATATAAGTTATTTTATTTTTGTCATATGTTTAACGCTAACTGCTTATGTAGCGATACAAAAATGCGACTAGTTCAGTATGAAATTACTTTGCCTGTAATACCAGTATAATATTATTTTTGGATTGAAGTAAGTCGATAATTAATACTTATTTTAATCTTCTTCTTCTTCCTCTTGGTTAAGGTCGTATGACCTGTTTGTGACGGTGGGCTGTCCTGGAATAATGACGTATAGCTGTCCTTCCACCTTTTCGGCGGCCTTCCTGGTAATCTCCTGCTGTTAGGGTTTTCAGTCTTAGCGATTCTTTACAGTCTTATATCCTCCATGCGGTCCACACGATCCCTCCAGAAGCGCCTTCTGTTTCTTCCCCACCTCACTATGTCTTCAACACCACAGACAGACCTTATCGTCTCATTTCTGATCCGATCTCTAATAGTTTTGCCTGCGATGGAGCGTAGGATTCTCATTTCTGCCACTCTGAGAAGGTTTTTTGTCCTGTTGGTATCGGCTTTCGCTTTCATCCCATATGTCATGATGGGACGGACGCATGTCTTATATATCCTGACCTTACTTTCGGTTAGCATGTGTTTGTTTCTCCACATAGTGTCCCGCAGGCAGCTAGCCAAAGCTGTCGCTTTATTAGTTTGTGCTCGTACTTCACTATGTAGGTCACTGTTGCTGGAGATCTCTACACCTAGGTAAGTGAATCGCATGACTTGCTCGATGAGTACGTTATCGATGAACAGTTTGCATCTGAGTGGCTAGTTAGCTATTATTTTAATGATTTATTGTATTATATTACACTTTTGTGGTAGTACAAAATGATGGACATATTGTCATGTCAATAGATCTAGTCAATAGTCAATAGGTCTAATTAGGTGAAGTCGAGATTGATACATTTTTAAAGAAAAATGGCTACCAATAAAAAATGAACCTGAAATTCACGATTTAGAATACAAATGTCATGCTTACTATGCCAGAAGGTAAACATTTTTTTTATTAATATATATAATCATTTTGGACAGAATATTCTTTATAAATTAATTGACTTCAACGTAATGAAAGCAATTTATTTTTACAGATCGCCCATGTTATACGAGAAATAAGACATTTTCAGCAGACACCTTATAAAATTGAACATATTCCGAAGGTAATTTATGCCTAAAATTGTTTTATATCTATAAGCTTATACTAAAAAAAAAATTGATTTGTTTTTTTTTATTTCTATAACGCTCACAAGCACTATCACATCACTTTTCTGTTCGATTAGGTAGAGAATAGCGAGTTCCGGATTTTTCTATATCGACAGATATCTTTGGCTCCTTGCGAAGAATATATGTTACTTTGTACATCAGAGTATTGTAATAAGCTTTTGTTGTGTTATATATTCGTATAATACAGTCTGGTGGATAAATTGCTACGTGGTAATTTTTTTCAACAAACAAGAAAGATATTAAAGGGGCGTTAAGTTAAAACCAAACTAGAACCCTATTTGAAAATAAATTGTGAATCAAATTCGCAGCCCTGGGTCACAAGATACTAACTTACTAACTTGGTCGCAAAAATCATTTACAATTGTGATACAGATAAAAATAATTCAATGAAAGATAATTATTTTTCTGAGAGGAATGTTTCAAGTGGACAACTGAAGGGAAAGTAGAAATTATTCTGAAATTCCTTAACTTACCAGTGATTTATAGCATGCTATAATGAGGGCACCGCAAGGTCATCTTTACAGAATAGATATTGTGGAGAACCCTGGTTCCGAGTGTGGTTTGGATGATGAAACTATAAATCATGTATTCTTCTATTGTACTTAGCGAGACAGATTCGATTTACTAAAAGTCGTATTTTTTAAGCTTTTTTTTCTGGGTCACAATCCTAGGATTGGTCTGCACCAAGCACTCATCTCTGTCATCCGCCAGTCTCTTCCTCTCCTGGTAGCTGCCACAGCGCACATCCCGGATCACCCGGTCCATGTAGCTATATCTAGGTTACAATCCTAGGATTGGTCTGCACCAAGCACTCAATCCCTCCACTCATCTCTGTCATCCGCCAGTCTCTTCATCTCCTGGTAGCTGCCACAGCACACATCCCGGATCACCCGGTCCATGTAGCTATATCTAGGTTACAATCCTAGGATTGGTCTGCACCAAGCACTCAATCCCTCCGCTCATCTCTGTCATCCGCCAGTCTCTTCATCTCCTGGTAGCTGCCACAGCGCACATCCCGGATCATCCGGTCCACGTAGCTATATCTAGGGCGGCCTCTATGGTTATTGCCCTCACCCATTCCCTTGACGATGGTAAGGAGCAGGTCTGGGTGCCTGATGTTATGGCCTATCCAACTGGATCGTTGTTGGGCAACTCTATTTAGGAGTTGCCTTGTTTCTCCAACCCCGCTCAATACCTCGTCGTTTCGGGTGTGATCTAAACAATGCACCCTGGCCATGCGCCTGTAGCCCCACATCTCAAAGGTAGCCAGACGCCCGGACTCGCTCTGGCTGATGGTCCACGTTTTGCAGCCATACAGCAGCACACTCCAGACAAGGGTTTTCACTAAATTCTTCTTAACATTGATATCAATGTTAGGAGATTCAAATATCTTGGATTTCTTGTTAAAAGCAACTCTTGCCTGTTGAACCCTACTTATTATTTCTGCCTTTGATCGGCCATCTTGAGATACTCTGCTGCCTAAGTAAACAAATTCCCTCACTTGTTCCAACACTTTTTAAGTTTAATCAGCTGAAACTTTAATTTGTCTATAAATGTTATTTTTTAAAGGAAAAATTTGTTTTAATGTATTGGCATATATAATTGCATAATGACTTGAATTCGATAGTACACACCATCCTAGTTTGGGTTGATTGCCTATTAAAAAAATGGTTATGACTATGGATCTTTTTTTTTTTAGTTTTGAATAGTCTTAAAAATTTCACTGTTATTTACATGCCTTATGCTATATTAAATAAAATATTTAAAAGTAATTTTTTTTATAGGTTTGTGGCTACCTTTTGGATCCTACATTACACTTGGATGAAGAACGACAATACAGACTGAGTTTGGAGTTGGAGCCGCGTACTTCGAGAGTTCCACTTCCACAAAATGTATGAGTGTCAAGAAGATCCAGAATATTAAAAAATAACTCTTTTGGATAAATTTACAAACTTTGTCCGTGGCAAAGTTTTTAATTTTTACCTTCATTTAAAATTGGTTTCATTTTAATGGCTATAGACCTTTTTACATACAAGAAATGATCAAAAACTACAATAGTTTTAAATAAATAAAAGATGATTTTGGAATTGTTGAATCGAAGATTCATTTTGTTGATATTGTCTATGAGTTCAGTTTGATCCCATCATCACCCACGCTTTAATGAGGGACAAAATAAGTCCCCATCCAGCGCGATCTACACTAAAACGCGACGTCATATAGTGACGAAAAAGCTACTGCCCAAAGGGAGTCCTTCACCGGTGCCGACACACTTAAATGTAAAAAAGTAGTAGTGATGACGGACTAATGTCCCACATCATGAGGTAAGGAAAATGACCCGCAGCGCAGAATTTTTCTCCTCAAAAAGTGGCTCAAGTCCTGGAGTTTAAACATTTCACTAAGGTGCTAGTTTTTTCACAGAACATTTTATTGTTTATAATGTAGAAGTAGCTGTCCTTTTATTTTTTGAAAAAAAACCTGCGTATTTATAGCATTAAGAAAAGAAAGATTCATTGCCGTAGATGTCTTAAATATGAAAACTACTTAGATTAAATAATATTGGGTGTAGTTTACGATTTGTAATCACTAATACAACTAAAATATTCAACATTACTCTAAAAATATTATTAATGCTAGGTTTTCAAAGTCACGAAAACAAACTTGTACTGAAAAAATAGAATAATTGACAAAAAAAAGAGTTCAACAGCTGAAAAACGAATGATAATATTGTCATTGATGACTCAAACGTTAAAAAATATCATCATGTTTATATGAATTACACTCTTGACTTGTAATATCTCACTAAAATAAAATCTTATTGAGTAGCATTTATTGAAAATATTATAATATCATACGCAATTCTGTTGTAGACATCAAAATATTTTTTTGCCTCTAATTTGGCCCATTTTTTGTATGTAAATTTTACTTTTATTCACTTATTTAAAATTAACATTTCTAATATATGCCTTTGTTCAAAATATTAGACGTTTTGTTTTTATAATTATTATTTTATAATATTGTTGACAAAAAATTTACAAAGAAATTCCAAAAGAGTTTTAATATTCCTGGATTGTAAATATATTTATTACTCCAATGTAAAGGATAATAAAAGTGATAAAAATGGTTACTGATACTTCAATAATCAAAAGACATTTCCTAATTGCTAGGACTTTTGTGATAAAACTAATATATCATACCGGTGAAATTTTTAAAATTGAATGCAAAGGCTCAATCTAAAAAATATAAATATTTTTTCATCCATGTACTTAAGTAGAAATTATTTCAAAAAAAATGTACGCCAATGTACTGGTGATATGTTTGCGGAAGAGGTTGATCCATTGTCATATTTGATTTCACAGAACTTCCATTATTTATCATGGAAAATTAAATATCTTTTCAAAACACAAAAGTTGCTTATATCGTACGAGTAGTATAAAATTAAGGTTATAACTTATCTTAGGACGTAAACATTCCGAACTTTTAATGGAAATTGGGAACCTCTTCCCTCTTATTTCTTTCTTGAGATAGTCCAAGAAAACTGTATTTTAAATACAGCAACAATAACTTATATTTAATTGTGAACTTTATATATTTAAAAAAAAAACGTTCAAAAGGACGTTATGTTTATTTTTCATTGAATAATTTACATATTTTGAATTAAAACGCATAATTGATTTAAAAAAAATTTAATAACGCTTAATAAAGTATGCAAACTTTGATTTTTCTTTTCAAAAGTGTAGCTACGAAAGAAATAATTCTTATTAAAAAAATTAATATTTTTTAAAAGTATTTTTCATAATATTTAAAAACATCAGCAACATTTATTTTAGTGTCACAATTTATATTTTTGATTTCCAGTGAAGGCACTTGATCAAATTTCAAAACCACACTTTTTAAAGTGCTTTAATTTCAAATCCATTATCTTCATCATTTACAGAACCGATTAAAAATTATCACTTGAACAAATAAAAATTTACCAAGGTTTTTAAAATTTTTAATTTATTTTTCCATTTAAATAACCTAATAAATTTATAGTTGATACTATCTTCTAATCAAACAGAAACAGTTAAAAAATAAGTTTTTAAATCGTTAAAAATAATTTAAAATCATATCCGTTATGTAGGTGTGGCCCATCCCAATAGGATTATCATGATGCTTTATTTGTTTATCGTTGTTTTTCAAATGGTACACAGTATCCTAGAAAATAATTTCCTTAATGGATACTAGCTCTGTTCATTTGAACACGATATATCCCATTGGTATAATATATTTGACAATGTTTTTGTTTACGGCGTGTTTATTTTTAGGTTTGTTTTAAGTAAAGCACCATTTAGATCATTTAGGATCTCCTCTAGGAGTTCAGAGGTTTAAATCAGCTGCAAGATAGGAAGCGGCTGAAGTATTTTTCTATTTTAATTGATGCTTTTCTAAGTTTAATTTAATGAATTTAAACATGACCTTTATCGCGTTTGTAAAACATTTTGGAGAAAGGGTATTTCTTTGTCTGCCTCCTCGTTTTGCTGACACATGTTAGTTAATTTGTACTTTCGAAGTTGTTCAAGAATTTAAAGTTATCTCAAAACATATACAAGTCTTCTCCCTGGCTCCATCCCAACTCACTGTCTGCGAAAACTGTTGGGGTCAGCTCTCCTCGTCCTCAGGTTGTATGCTCTTCTGTCCCGGACTACGTCCCCCAGGCCGTGCCTCTGCATCAGGTTATCTTTTTGCACCACTCATAAATTCTTTGGTCTTCCTCTGGTTGTTATTCGAGGAAGATCCATGGAGATTGCCTGGTTCACAATGTGATAGGGTGCTCTGCGTCCAACGTACCCACACCATCTCAATCGACACTCCTCCATCTTACTGTTGATGTCTGTAACACCTAGGCTTCCACGAATGCGTGAACTTTTTATTTTGTCTCTTAGGGACACACCAGCTGACCATTTTAGCATGCGCATTTCAGCAGTTTGTAGTTGCCGGGAGTAAAAGTTATACATCGTCCAGCATTCGGAGCCATAGAGGAGCGCGGGTCTGAAAAATCGTTTGGTATAGTTTTCCTTTTAACTTTACTGGCATTTTCGGATCACATATACAAGTATGTACTTTAAAACTATACAAGTATGTATTTTAAAACTATTCAGCACACAAATGTCCAAGTATACAAGTATTTATGTACACTAGAAACTTTTTTTTATTTTTAGATTCTTTTTCAGAAATGTTCCTTTTAACTGGGGATAATTAGTTAAAATACTATCCATAAACCGATGAACCAAAAGATTTTTTTAATAATTTTAAATAATGTGCACAAATTGCTATTGTTTGATGAATCGGTTGTGTTTATGAAGAAGTAATATTATAAATGAATATGATAAATTATTGAAAGCAATGTAAACAGAATTAATATCTGTTGAATAAAAATAAGAAGAAAAAAAATGTAAATATTGTTTATATTTGATTCAAATGTGATATGTTGGATGTATTAAATTATTAAAAAGGCCAAAGATTAAGATAACTGAATTCCGTAATACAGCAATCATATAAATTTTATTTTAGGAATCGATCCTAAAAAAATATAGATATCAACTTAAAATAATTATTAATCCTCATGATTTATAAATACGACAGATATATTTAATTTGAAATGTCAATCATGCCATTTAATTACAATCATCACCAGCATTTGTGATATTAAAAATGTGTAAAATGATAACTTATTAAAAAAAAATTGTTCTGAAAACACACATAATCAATGTCATAAAGCATATTTAAGATTTACTTAATAGTAAGGAAATATTTAGATACACGTTAATCACTTTCGTTCTTATATTAAATTTTTAAAAGCATTTTTGGTGTGAATAGGCTTGATATTTATAAATATGGTATACTTGTTATTGGAACCTTTAAAAGTAAAAAAACGAACTCATTTGATTACAAAAAGAGGTCCTTTTTTTTCGCGACAAATCTAATCATATTGAGAATAATTAAATATTTTCAAGTGAGATATCTGTTTAGAAAATGCACGCATTTTATTTTTTGAATTGTCTTTGTGAACTGAAACTAAATTTCTCCTTTCAGGTATTACAAAAATTGACCCATCCAGATTAAGGGGTTTAAAAGTAAAAAAAAACAAAAATTTTTTTTTTAATAATGAAATTGACATATTTTCGAAAACCAGAACACATTAATGAAGGCCACATTTTACATGTCAGCTTCTTAACTCCAATTTCTTTACATAAAATATGATAATATTCAATCTAAAAAGTGCTTCTTCTGATTATATTTTATTAAAAAGTCGACATTTTTCCCAATTTCATACTGATATAGTGGTTTCAAGTCACCCATTTCTTTCCCTTAATTATGTTTCTATTGAATATGTTAGTCAATTGGAAGACTGGTATATTTCAACAGATGAGAATACTTTTCAAGTCTTTGATGATGGAAAAATGGCGTTATTGTTTGTTAACTCTCCATCGACAATTAAAACCTTTCCAAAAACAGATTCAATGCACCTTTTATTCGATTCTCAGACGTAGAAACATAAAATTCAGATTGTCATAATTTCATACTATATTATTATTATGATACTAATCTAGGTTGATTATTTCATTCAAATACAAAATTAACATGCAAAATCATTCTTCTTTTTATCATCTGCGTTGTTCACAATATTATTCTTCTTGTTATCATCTCAGATGTTTACAATATTATTCTTCTTTTTATCATCTCAGATGTTCACAATATTCTTCTTCTTTTTATCATCTCAGATGTTCACAATATCCATTTGATTTTTGATCCTTCGAAGCTCGAGCTTAATACCTTGTTTATTTTGACTTAGAATATAATTTAATTTTACGACGCTAGCTATTTTTCTGCGTTCTACTCACTGCCTTCCTCCAATCTTCACTTTCAGAATGAGTTGCAATAAATGTGACCAAAGCCATTTTTCTTATCTTAATAGCTTCGGAAAGTTATTTTCCACAATCTATAATATTGAGAAATTCTTCTTTTTGAGCAGTAAATAAGCACCATCTATATGTTCATTCACATCTCGAAGGCTTAAATTTTTCTGTTTAATTTTTATTAAGAAATTAAAAAGAAAATGAGTAAGACAAACTATTTTCAAATTGAACGTTTTTTCTCGATATTGGAGTTGGAAAGTTTACAATAAAGTTTGATGAATTTGATTTATATTTACTTATTAAATATATTTAAATATAGAACACGTTATCACTTGTTTGCTTTCTGAAAATAAAATATGTGGGTGTCATAATGATGATGTAAATAATATAATATCTTAAAAATAAAAAATATTCATGATAAATTAAAAATATTCTTTGAAAATTGGCTTTTCTAACAGACACGCTTGCCGTATCTGCCTTAAATTCAAGTGAAATTCACATATCAAGTTGTAAATATTTGTATAAATTGTAAATATTAATAAGTTGCATATTTTTGCACAGATAAATTAAATTACTTTGAAAGAATTTCGATCTCTTCAAAAGTTCAATAGATAATGAACATACATTTTTAACATGTTTTTTTTATAATATATCAACAATTTTTTATTTATTTAAACAATACAAAACAATGTCCTTTATTGTTATCGAAATTAAAAAACTTTGAAAAATCTTAAATTCCAATTGTTAAGATAATTGATGAAAAGTTTTCATTAGTATAATTTTCATTAGTGTAATTTTCATTTCAAAACATACTCTTTAAAAAAGGAGAATAATATCACCATTATGAAGATATAATATGGAAAAAATATCTTGCGTGATTTATGAAGACAGATATTTCCTAAATGTCTCTCGGACTCTCTGTTTAGCTACGTAATTTATTAATTTAAAATTACATCCAGTAATAATATAGTTGTAACTACGTTTTAGAATTTTAAATATCCAAAAAAAAGGAATTGTTTGATTTGATTGAACACCAAAATATTAAAAAACATCTGAATGAATAATTATTTGAAATACGTTCTTGTAGAAAAAACGTTCTCAAAAGAATGTGAATATTCTTCTTAGAAATATTTTGATCTCAATATATTTAAAAACAATAATTATTTCGGGGCCCTTAGTGTGATTTTGGTCACTTAACGAAGCGTAGAAAACATAATTGATATTGTTTAATTAAATATGTATTTATGAGTCAATAAAAATTCTTTGACTTTTGAATGAGAAATGTTGATCAAGTCAATATTTTATTATATTGTACAAAAACAAATTAATTTTCAAATTAAAAAAAACATTTGTTTTCATATATTACAAAGTAAGCTTGATTTATTTTAAAATGTTATAACATGGTTTAGTTTCATACATAAAAATTAAGTGTGCAATTCTCACGTTTAAAAAATACTGAAATATGATTGTTTATAAAAACTTTTCCAATAATCATTGAAAATATATGTAATTAATAAACATGATCCGAAAACTGTTTAAAATAAGATTTATGCAGATTATCATCAACATTAAATATACGGTAATGATAAAAAGTTTATTTTTATAAATCAAGAGATAACGATGGTGGGATGATTCAGAAACACGTCATATTTTATTTAAAATATGTATAACTAAAGTTATAAAATCTGCTAAAAATAGTTCCTTACACGTTGTAAATGTTAATTATTTTTAGTGTCAGTTTTATCAAGGGGTTTTTTTATTACAATGTAACATCAACCTATTACAGTTTGTAAATCTAAGTTATATTGATTAATTTACAGCATAAGTAAACTTTTATTATCGGAGACAATATACATTATTTATCAGGTAATTGCTTTCTGAAATGTTTGTGTATAATTCTTGTAAACAGATGTTTAACTGTACTTAGTAAAAGTTCCATTGTTTATATTTCAATAGCCTTCTTATATCAAAGTATATGAAAACGTGTTTCGTAATAGTCTTCAAATAAAATGAAAAATATTTAATTATATATTAGGTCCTTACATATGAAATTGGCGTTTTGCCGTACTGGCAACTTTGATCTCAAATATCTTCTCTTTGGTTAGGAATTCCAAATTCAAATTTATACAGCTATTTACTCAAGTATTTGTGTTTCGAAAATTATAATTCATTTGTTTTTTCCTCAATTGTTTTTTTTCTTTGCGTCACTCAGTTTACAAAATGGAAAACTTGAAATATCGCGTTATTTACGAGTACGAGTTCCACCGTGGCACCAGTGCTGCAGAAACGGCTCGAAGGATTAATGATGTGTATGGCGACGGTGCCGCAAAAGAAAACACAGTGCGTTTTTGGTATCCAACGTTTTCGTTCTGGAAATTTCGACCTGCAGAAGAAGCCCCGTGGACGGCCGGAGACCAAAGTTGATAATGAAGAATTGAAGGCTATTGTGGAAGCGGATCCATCGCAAACCACGTCCGAGTTAGCTGCAGGCTGCGGTGTTAGTGATAAAACTGTTTTAATCCACTTGAAGCAAATTGGGAAGGTGAAAAAGCTTGAAAGGTGGGTACCTCACGAATTGAGTGAAGCAAATCAACAAACGCGCGTTGACTGCTGCGTTGCATTACTCAACCGGCACAATAATGAAGGGATTTTTGAATCGAATCATTACCTGTGATGAAAAGTGGATCCTGTATGATAATCGGAAGCGCTCATCGCAATGGCTGAACCCTGCCGAACCAGCCAAACCATGCCCCAAGCGAAAATTGACTCCAAAAAAGTTACTTGTGAGCGTTTGGTGGACTAGTAGTGCTGGTGTCGTTCACTACAGCTTTCTTAAATCTGGCCAGACGATTACGGCAGATGTCCATTGTCAGCAACTGCAAACCATGATGGAAAAGCTAGCTGCTCAACAACCGAGGCTGGTTAATCGCTCTAGGCAACTGCTGCTTCATGATTACGCTAGACCACACACTGCACAACAGACGGCTACCAAATTAGAAGAGCTTCAATTGGAATGTCTAAGACATCCACCGTACTCTCCGGACCTTGCCCCAACAGATTACTATTTTTTTCGAAATTTGGATAACTTCTTGCAAGGGAAAAAATTCAACTCCGATGGGGCAGTCCAAACCGACTTCAAAGATTTTATTGATTCCCGTTCGAATGGTTTTTTTAGTAAAGGGGATCGATGAACTACCTATGAGATGGCAAAAGTGCATAGATAGCAATGGTACATACTTTGATTAAATAAATATATTATATTAAAAAAAAATCAACTTTATGTTCCTCCCAAACAAAACGCCAATTTCATATGTAAGGACCTAATATATATATATATATATATATATATATATATATATATATTATATATATAATATATATATATATATATATATATATATATATATATATATATATATATTTATATATATATATATATATATTATATATATATATATATATTATATATATATATATATATATATATATATATATATATATATATATATATATATATATATATATATATATTATATATATATATATATATATATATATATATATATATATATATATATATATATATATTATATATAATATATATATATATATATATATATATATATATATATATATATATATATATATTATATATATATATATATATATATATATATATATATATATATATATATATATATATATATATATATATATATATATATATATGTATATATATATATATAGTATATACTATATATATAGATATATATATATATATATATATATATATATATATATATATATATATATATATATATATATATATATATATATATATATATATATATATATATATATATATAT